>CM069899.1:3727383-3746140 GCA_036034705.1 Thielaviopsis punctulata | reverse complement strand
CGGTGCGAATAATAGCGATGAAAAGGCGGTCCGGTTATAACAAATAAGGCGAGGGGTTGGGTGTATAGACGAGGATATGCATCACTCTTGGCCTTGTTTGTTTAACCTCAATATAGCGTTATGCAACTGTAATGAGTGTTATGTTGCACTGAACAGGAAGCAATGCAATGTAGAGCAAGGAATTATGTATGTAGTTGCCAATGTGCAGGCGAGGAGTGCAGTCAGAAAGCAAAGGCTAAGTGAAGTGGCAAACAAACACACCCATATGCTACCAAAGTAGTGTAGATATTGATATATGGCAATGGAGGCCCCGTTAAACGGGTGCAGGTGAACAGTTGGCCGTTCGAGACTAGGGTCGAGAAAAGCAGAGTCGGTTTCTATCGAATGCAATAAGGAAATACTGGATAACGTTGGGCGATGGAAATCGAAGTATAAGTATGTAGCTGCAATGGGAAAGGCGCCGGACAAGATGCGATGTCGTCTATCTAGAAGATAGGAAAGCCGTGATTAGAAGATGCTATTTAACGGTATGCAAGTTAAGCCGTACGATGCAAACAGAAACAAAACGATGAAACAGAAAATAACGAAAGAAAGAAAGAATAGGGAGACTGGCTCGACGAAGTCTTGGATGTTGTAAACACGCAATAGAATCAATGACAAGGACAAACAAACTATAAACGAATATGGTATCGAAAGAAAAGAAAACAGAAATATAGAAGAAAAGAATGAAGCAAGAAATAGGAAGCAGGCAGATTTTTCACTGCAATCTCTAATCTCTCTGGTTGAGAGAAAGAACAAAGTGATGGAAGGTGCAAAGTTCAAGGAAACAAGCCGCGACGCTCTTGTTTCTTAAAAGTAGAAACAGAAAGAAGGAACCGAATCAAGTAGAGATGAGAAAAGAAACACCAAATCTGGGGAATTTGTGAGTTTGTATCAAGGCGTGCTCTTATATGTATGATGTATGTCTTCTCTCTTTTTTTTTTTTTTTCTCTCGATTTAACTTGCTTGCTTTGCCGCGCTGAATAAAACAAACTAGCAAGGCTAATCCATTGAACTAACCTCAGGCGCATCGTTTTCGGTCGGTACTTGTAAATAACATAATGCTGTATACAATGTACTGACACACACACATACATGTAAGTTGCGTACAATACATCTGGGCCGGCATCCCACGTTTTGTCATTAGTACTGTATACATAAACCCCTTCACTATACAGTATACGTACTTGAATGTACAGTATACGTCTTGTTCCTTAAAGTTCCTACACTACAAGTATGTATACATAATACACTATCCACGCCATTGTCAGAATTCACGGAGCAAGCAAAACGCCGTGCTTTGGTAACTTTGAGTTTCCTCCTCCTTGATCTTTGTTTTTGGCTAACTTACTACAGTACAACAACCCTCCCTTACTTTCTTGTCTCACTTTCCACTCTTGGGCCCTGCCCTGTGCCTTTCCGAGTGAAGGTATTTAAATATGTACATACATGCATACATACATATGTACACACAACTTATCATCAAATACGTTCGAAGCTCACTGAGACAATGAGTGGCTTACAAGGCCTGCCAGTTAATGTCGTCGTAGCTCTCGGTGTTGCATCAAGTCTCGGTACAAGAAGGTCGAGACAAATGCAGAAACAAGGCGCACAGTAACTTCTCAGATGGATAATATGCTTGTTTACATGTCCTTGACTTTGTCATGGGCAGTCGATTTAAGTCAAAGAGAAACTGCATGTATTCATATTCATAAGCATATTTCTCATGCACGTACTATGTAAGAGCATTTGCTTATTAACGCCAAGTTTATCTTCTCTCACACAATTAAAGCCTTTTCAATTCAATTCTAGCATCAAGTCCGCTAGTCCGACGAATACACATCAGTATTACAGAGACAAATTCGCAAACGGATAATGAGCTAAATCTCTTCTCTCCTTACTCCCATCTCAATTCTGACCTTGATTCATGATACGACCCGTGCCCTGTTCTTTTGTCTCGTTCCGCGCCGTTCTCACCATTCCATAGCCCGATGGCTGTCCAAGGAAAAAGATCTTCATGGACAAATGGGATAGCGTGCCAGGCCATCTCTTTTCTCAGTTGTTTAGTTATGAGATGATGGGAATTATATCAAGATGGCTTGTTCGTTTTTTTTTCTTTGGTTGTTATGTTTTCTTGCATTCGTCTGCACCTTGTTGTTCTAGACTTGTTGAATATAAGTCACCACGTTCCAGAAAATTTGTCTTTGGAATCGGCTCAACTATCACGCTATATTTTTGCCGTGTGTGACTCTTGCCTTGTCTTGCAAGTAAACCCGTGTACATACATAATAGAAAGGTTCAGCTTTGTGCCTACAAGGAACGATGATCAGAAGCTAGCTTATCTCCACCCGTAGGGCAACAAAAGGATTAGGATGTATGGAATTTCTTGATGCACATATATTAATAAAATGTCAATACAAAACTGGCACGTAACAGCCCTACAACAGTGCCACCTCCTCGTCATCTTCCGCGCCCTTGGTTACCAGCCTTAGTGGGTTGCAATTATAGAAGTCCCAAGCTCCTTGCCAATTGCTCGGGCTTTGCTTAAGGAATTTTCTTTTCTCCTTGACTATGTACATACTTGTAGTAGACATTAGAGATGAATGGGAAAAACAAATAGAAAACTATCAAAGTGAAGGACATAGATTTAAGTACAACTACTTTTCACATGCTCAGGTATGATGACGAATATGCATGCGTGGCGTTGATCATATTTTATGTACAATATAGATGTACACATGTGTATTTATGTGTACTGCTTCAAGCTTGGCGATGAGGTCCATGTATATGTGTATGTATACAGAATATCAATATCAACAGACTTCAATCTTTGGTTTGCATTTCCTCATGCATGCGCACGAATATTACTATTAAGTATAAGCACGCATCTCATCTCTAACTTCGTGCATGCAGTGTGGCATAGGATGCATCTCATAAACGCGAACTGTCCACTGAAAGATGAAAGGGGAAAAGGAAACGCATTTGCGCCGGTTTACGCCAGTGTTATACAAGGGCTGTCGTGCACCGTGTCACCAGATTCGCATAAGGGCAGAACCAGCAAATGATCAACTTCTGCACGCATTCAAATAAAGATGTGAAGTATCACACAATTGACTTTTTGCTTGGTTTGGTGCGCGTTCTGAGAATACAATAGTTGGAGAGATAGCCGTTGGTCTTTTTTGACAAATGATGTATGTAAAAACTACGTAAGTACAATGTCTGTTACGGTACAAGTGGGATATCTTGATAATAAGAAACCTCATTACATATTGCCTTTGTGAGAACTACTAGTACATATATTGAGAAAAGAGAAAACGATAGCAAACAGAAATGAAAATCTGGAACAGGAGCTTTGCGCTAGACGTCCAAGTTATCAAAAACACGAGCTCACATAGTGCGTGCGCGAATATGGTGGTTTAGATGTTGCTGTATACATGTACTCCGTACATAGTTCATACTACTTATACTATATGTATGTATATTCTAGGTATGCATGGTGTTGTATGTTCAAAACAAAATTATCTATCTAATAAGCTAAGCTGAGTTCAGCTTCCATGGGCCGGTTCCTGGCGAAACTCGTGTAAATCTACAAATCACAGTTCTCCCGAAGTTCTAAGTTAGTCTTATGACTTAGCTTGGAGCCGGCGTCATACAACGACGAAGCTAATGACAAAAACCATCACACTACGCAGTCTAGCTACAGGCTCAGTGCGCTATAAACCAATCAGCTTAGTTATTGTGGTTAGTGCTGGTGGTACAAATTCGTAACTTACCCTCCAATATCGTATACATACTGTACTGTAGGTCACAGGTCCAGCTAACAGACAAAGTTTTCTGTGTGACTCTAGGTAGGGTATGTATTCATAGCAGCAACTGTCTATTTGTTTGTTTTGCGAGACATTGTATACAGGCTGTATTGTAGTACTACTGCGTATAGAGAAAACGATGGGAAGTAGATCTCGAAGCGAACTACCTTCCATGTTTCTATTTCCAAATTCACTTAACAGAGGATAGAAAATCTTATACATACACGTACATATAAATGTAATATGTACATACATACAAGTACATAACTGTAAATGATCTGCGCCGCAGTATGAAACACTGAGAGAAAATGAGAAAACTCTTTGAAAACGACAAAGCTTCAAACAGCATAAACACAAGTCATCTAGAACATTTTCCCAGGGCTGAGTTCAACGAACCAGTAGGCCTTTTTTCTTATAGGGCGGGATCTCTATATAACCAAATCAATGTTAAAAGGAGTACATGTGTACTGTATGCTTATATACAATGTTGTACAAAATTGTTTATCAACCAAATAAAACTTGCATAAATCAGATTCTACCACTAGCTCAACAGCCATCAGCCTGAAGGTCTTAAAGTCTGACACTGAACAAGCATTTTAGTTCAATATAGGCATTCTAAAAGCGTTGTATCTACATATGTACATAGGTATGTACAACAGAGAAAAAAAAAAAAAAGATGGACAGTCTCTGAATGGCATCTCAGTATGCTTGTGCAAGAAGAGGAGATATCAACTCGACAAAGGAAAAAAGTCAGTCTGGTCTTTGTTCTCTAAGCTTCAATCTCGTCAACTACATACCAGTACGTAGCACGCTGTTGAAAAAAAAAACAAAAAAAAAACAACAAGGCTTCCTCCAAGCGCCCATATACAAAGGCTCTGGCAAATGGTCCACTCATGATTCTGCATCCATCTCAGCCAAGACCTTGACCAAAAGTCTCGGCCGTTGTATATACATACATATGTATGTCCCTTGTTCACGCTGCCATTCCCTCTTGTATGTATGTACATGTACATAGTACAGTACATACATACTTGTATAATCAGCTCAGGCCTGTAAACAACGGTAGCCGAAAGAGACAAGAATAAGTCTTGCACGGCGGTTGTTTGTATTTAGCCCGCTTTCGAGTCTGTACATACATACATACATACACAACGCTTATAATTCATGTATTTTATAGTATGTACATAACGACAAAAAACAAAAGAGGCCGAGATGGGCTTGGTTTAATATACTGAAGGCCCCCAAAAGAACACACGTCTCTCTCTCTCTCTCTCTCTCTCTCTCTCTCTCTATTCTTTTCCTTTCCTTGTTGCATTCTTCTTCATCTCATCGTCACTTCAACGTCCCTCAACGCCATATTAACGACCAGCCCATCTATTTCATTGCTTGCTTTTGTTTATTTGTTTGTTTGTTTAGACTTCATATCAGAGCATCACTAAGCTCACGGGTTATTCTGGCTTTTCCTATTTTGTTCCACTATTTATTTATATGTCTTTGCTTCAACTTACTATCCCTTCACCTACATCAAACATCCACGGGCTTGTTGCTTGTCACGGACTGAACTCTCAGACTTTCGAAACATTTCCCATCTCGAATCTTCCTTGGACACAAACGAGCTTCCAGCAGTGACAGCCATAAAAACAACATCAACATCAACAACAACAACATTCGACTATTGGCAAAATAAATAGATCCGCCACAGAAAATCCATCCCTGCCTTGAAACCTCTGACGGCTTTGCGACTGCTTCAAACTTGGCCTGTGTCGCTGGTCCAAGCATCTCCGTCCCTTCTGTATTTCTTTGTTGAGCGGCCCTTGTCTGCTATCCGCGCTACAAAATCACAGGCATTGTGGGTTTCCAGACTCGCTGCACACAGAGACTCCACCTGCTACAGGCCTGTTGTATGATCACCACACAGCGTCCCTCTTCCGCGTCCCTCCTCTGCCTCTCTCCTCTGCATCTAGGCCTTTCAGCCAGTTGCTAGTAGTAGTTCAAGCCTTGCATTGTGCTTCATCCTGCATCTCTTCTGGCGCTGGCTTTCTCTCTGGCTTGTGCTTCGGGCTCTGCTAACGAGGCAGCTTACAGCTGAACTGTAATACTACAACACGCCGTATCTTTGTCCGCCTTCTGCACCCATTCAAGTGGTTCGATAGCGCTGGCCATTGTACCAGTCCAGCTCTTCAGACTCGTGTGTCGCCCACAACCCAGCCTTGTTCTTCCTGCTTTGAACAGCTTCGCGGTGCTGGCCTTGCGCTTTGCTTGGAGAGCCTGCGTCTCTCGTCTGTCCGGATGCCGCCGCGGTCTGTCTGCCATTTCCTCGTAATCCATCGGTGGAGCTGCAGTCCGCTCTAGCACGGCGCCCCGGGTTATTCTTGGCGCGGGAGTTTCTCCACGCTTTTGACTGTATATTCGTCCATCCTTGTCCCCATTTCTTGTGGACGCAGCAGCTTTCTCTCTCTCGGCCCCCCGACGGGCTGCATTGTTTGTTTGCTTCGGTTGCTGGACCCTTCTAGGCAGCCTGCTGTGTTAGCTGCTTTCTTAAAGTGCTGAGTCGAGTCCACACACATCCGCCTGATTCACCTGATATCAACCGCATCCCAAGCCTCCTGATCGGCAGCTTTGCTTTGCCGTCACCCAAGTTCACATCCACTGGGTCTTTGTTCCTGGCTTTTGTTTTATCTTATTTTTGATTAGAGCATCTGCTAGATCGCAACCCCAGAACGAAAGGCCTTGCCTACGGTTTTTGGTCCTTCTCGTCCTAAGTAGAAGTCATTGTCCTGCTTGTCCTGTTGTGAGAAGAACGAACAGGTCTACTCGGAGCACCGAATCTCAAAACCTAGCAGGCTTCTTTCTGTCTTTGGAGCGTCTGTGGAGTTCCAGAAAGACCCTGTTTCCGCCCTTGCCCAAACACCCCTTTGTGCCCATCTAGCAAGTCTTTGACGTACACTCTGACCCGTCAAACATCCCCAAACCAAAAGCTTGGTCTTTTGCTATCCGTTGTGGTGCTATTTTATCCTTTATCTTCTTTTCCCTCTTTCTACGCCCAGACACTTTCTTAAAAAAAATAACAAAAAAATAAGGAAACTCGAGAATACATACATTACAAGCAGTTGGAGAGGACCCCTGCACAATCGAAAACGCCAAACCAAAACTCCACCCCCCTCCGTTTCCAACTTACACGCTATTACCCACAAAAAGAAGACTTAGCAGAGCTTTTTACCCAAAGCGGTCCAGACCCCAAAGCCTCACCACAACGACCAAAGACACCCCTTTCAGTCTCGGAAGCAGCAGAGGCTTTGTCTGCGTGGGAGCTTTGGTTTCGGCCTTGTGCTTTGCTGTTTTGGGGCTGGAGACGAATCGAATATAGATCTCGCCTTCTCCCACCCATCTGTTCTTTTGTTTCTTCTTCTCTTTTTCTTTCTTTTCTTCCTCACCCTTTTCTTTTCGTGATATCCTCAACAGCGAGTCTGTGGAAGATTTCCCTTTTTTTTCACCCTTTCTTTTCTTTTCTTTTCTTTTTTTTCTTTCTTTTCTCTTTTGGTTCAGGCAAGTCTGGTTTACTTGCTCTGTTCATTTGTCTCTTTCGCTTCTTCTACACCTTATTTTATTATTACAGTTTTAGAAAGCCTCTTGTAAAGAGTTCTCGAGGGTTGTTCACTTGAGCTGTTGTTGAACCATAGTCTTTCACTAGATTCTGTTCATCGCTTTTTATAATACTTTCTAATTACTTTTTTTTTCTTTTATTTTTTATTTCTTTTTTTAATTATTTTTATTTTTTTTTCTTTTCTTCTTAAGGGTCATTTTATATTTGGCGAGAAGAAAATACCTAAAAACACCAAAAAAACATAATCACGACGACGAGTTGTTACGAACATCAAATCAAAGAATCCCGATAATCCGGCAAAAGAAGATAACCAAGATTTCTGTCTCTCTGCGTCGACACAAAAAACACCCACAAAACAAATCACCTACACCTCTTAACTGAAAGAATGGGTCGTCTTATCAAGAACCACTGGGCTCGCCTCATCATGCTGACGGCTTCTTTCTGTATGTCTCCGTATACCACTTCACAGCCACCGCCAACACTCTGTACTAACCCATCTCCAGACCAATTCGCTGCTGGCATCCACGGCATCTTCTGGCCCAAGATCCTCTGGGACTTCCTGACCCACTCTCTCAACGGCGCCGTCAAGCCTGCGCCCATTCTGCAAATCATAAACATCATACTAGGAATTTTCATGTTTGCCCTCGAATGGCCGCTCCCGTTGTTTGCCGGCACTGCCCTGCACCGCAGCATCGAGTTCCGTCTGGCTTTTATCCCGCTGACTGCCCTGGCCGCTGTCCTTTTGTACCAGGGCCCCAACGCTGCGTTGTACTACCTGGTCGGCATGGTGGCCTACTTCTGGGCCTTTAGCGAGGGTGAAATCATTTGCAAAGAGCCTTGGACTCTGCCCAAGAGAGGAGGCAAGGGCACCGTCCGCGTTTAAGCCCACCAAGCCCGACAATCTAGAGAGAGGGAGAGAACAATCACACAGCGCGGCAGTGGAGACGGCGAGAGACGGGATGTCCGCGTTTTATTCTCTCTCTCTCTCTTTTTTTTTTTGTCTTTTTGCGTGCTGCGTGTATTCACCATTTGTCTTTCGCCGCCGAGCGTTACGTTTGTCGCTCAGTGTCTAGAGGCTGCAGCAGAGACTGTTAATACACCTTAAGCTTCCTCTTTGTATCTTATTTCCCCTTTTCTTCCTTCTCAGTTTTGTTTTTTCTAAGGTCTTGTTTTTTTTCTTCTTGTTTTCATATTTTTATACCGCAGGCCTTTGGTCCCAAACGGTCGTTGCGCAGCGTCGGCGTTTTCTTCTTCTTCTTCTTCTTTGGTGTTCTCTTCTCTTTTTGTTTTCTTTTTTCTTCCATTCCGCCAAATGCATAAATCTTCATACCGACAGCTCTGAATCTTCCTTGGCGAGTTCCTCGGTATTCTCTCCAGTTCCTCGACAACTTCGGTTCCATTGTCGCCAAACTTCAACTCAGATGTCGTTTGCTGCCGCAAAAGAACGAAACGCTCTGGTCCCCACAATTAACTTTGCATGGGGGTTAGCGTTTCTTTTTGTCGGGCCTGTCAAAATAAGGTCACTGTTAAAGCTTAAACTTTGACTGGGCCTAATTTCCGAAATTGCGTTTTCTGAGTCGAAGCTCAGTTCAAAGTGTTGTTTTTACGCACTTTTTGGGTTGAGCCTCAATTCTGGTGCTCTTTGCTTTTTCCGTTCTCTCTCTTGTCGCTGTCAAACCTTGTTTATTTTTTTTTCTTGCGCCTCTATTTCGACTTCGACCTGTCCTTTTTTTTTTCTTTTCTTTTTTCTTCTCCGGACATACTTCTCATGGGGTCTCGAAAGACAACACAGCAACTGAAAAAATAACGGCCAATACACCAACAAGCGAAGAACTCTCAGCAAAGCGTACCCAAATACGGCGGCTTTGATTCAGGCAGTCTCGTTACGAGATTGCTGCGGCTCGTTTCACTTGCACAGCTCCAGAATTGCTGAAAAAGCCGTCGTGAACAAACGCTCACACACAAATTCACACCACAAATCTCATACACTTACAACAACCTCTTGCGTCATGTTTAGACAGTCTAGCCACAGATATCCCCATGCAATAGAGATCAAAAAATGTTAAAGAATTATTCAAACCCAAATCCCTCCTGCCACCCCCCTACTTGCGTGATTCTCAGGTTCATGTCCCATGTTTTTTTGCTCAGTGAATGGAAAATGATGTTGAAAAAGAAAAAAAAAATCAAGCCACTTTGTTAATGCTAATTAATGCCAGACCCCCCTGTGGAAACACCCCCTCGAAACGCGTTGAAACCGGTGACCTGCAGAGCCGTCACAAAACAGCCATGTTCCAAAACAGGCAGACTACCAAGTCATGAGAGACAACCGAGCGCAACATGGAAAAAGCTAACACTAGGAAATGCAACTTATCCTGGCAAATATAACACAGATTTCTTCCAACAAAACGCATTTTTAGTTTTTTATATTTTTGACCCACTATTTATCCGAGCGTTTACTGTAGCTTGCCCTAAGAAGTTCAAAGCTTCGCTTGACACCTGCAAGCTACTGGCACGCAGCTGTCGCCCAGCCGAAAACAGAACTGACAGCTAAGAATGAATCTGACGTCAGTGTGAACAATTTGTTTTGTTTCCAGCGAGAAACTTCTGATTTTGGGCCCGCGATACGTGCGATTTCAGATACAAATGTGTTGGTTAAGCTGGTATATATTTGCTTCTTGATTATCTAATACACACATGGATATGGCGCTGATAGCCGTTTGTCGCTAAAGCTACTGGCTTTTTACCGGAGCATGTTCTGCGAAATGTTGCGAGCGCCGTTGCGTTCAGGCATCTGCAAAGTCCGTTTTGTTAGCATTTAATCATCATTATTAGCGTGCATGTGCCAAAGAATGGACAACAGAGACCTTCCCTCTTTCTCTCTCCCCGCCCAATCTAAAGAAAACTCACCTCGCTGGTCTGCATCGCGCCCTCGCTGATAATACGCTCAATCACCTGGTCCTCGTTGTGTGTGCCAAATTCGCTGTCCAAGATGCCGTTGGGCGCCTCGTTGAGCTGGCCGTTGGGTCCGTGGCGGTTGGTGCAAAAGACCTGGAAGGACGAGACAAAGTGCGACAGCGGCACGCTGCCGTGGTCCTTCTTCCACTGGTTGCACTGCGCTTCGTCGTCGACAAAGACGACAAAGTCGTCAGAAGCGCCGCGGTAGTGCACGCGGGTGCGGGAAACTTCGCCTCTGGTCATGGTGGTGGGGTGGAGGGGGATATGGATGGGAATTGGTTGGAATATGGTGGGCGAGTGCAGTAGAAACAAAATGAAGCTGATGAGTGATGGCAATTTCAGTGAAGTGATGGTGATATGATGATGAAAGTAAAAAGAGACTTATTCGAGAATAGTCGACGATATCCCGCCATTTTATATCCAACCCAAGGGCTCACCAATGGTGGAATCAGCTGTCAGCCAAGTGCATTCCGCCACATCTCTAGGCCCAGACTTTACCCGACTGAAAGTCCAAAATAGGAGAAGTATCTCAGCTCAGCTCAAATAAGCTGCTCTTCCATTCCTCTTCCATCGGCAAAAAACAAGGCACAAAAATAACTAGCCAGTACATAGTACATACTTGTATGTAGCTTCCCCGCATCTCTCCTTTTACGCCAGCGGTTCGTCACTGCGCGAAGATCACTTCACCCTTGGGAATTTGGCCTCTGTTTTCGGCGATGAATTATGGCTGTGCTTTGGCAGATGGGAAAAGTTAGGATGATGTTTGCATGCCCTGGACTGTTTTGTACTACTCTAAGTCGTAATGGTGGTCTGTTGTGCCCCATCGTGTTTAATGCCGTCAAGCCACTACTTGATAAGCAATTCTTTACTCTTCATGAATCATGATGACCAACCGCAAAACAGCATGGCAAAAATGTAGAGCCGTGCAAATGTAAAGTTGTTGTGCCAAGTGGCATTATCACTTGATTTCATCACGCCAGCCCTATGTTCTGTAAGTGTACTCATTTTTCTTGATGCATTACGACGTTGGCGCTGCACTCATCACTATGATTCATAACTCATACACGATAAAAAAAAAAGAACTATGTATGTAAATACAGTACTAGCTCTAGACGATGCCAAGAAGATTCAAGTTGCCGCCCATTCGTCAAGTACCTGTTTAAAAAATACCTCATCAAGAGAATATCCGTGGCGGAGTTGTGCAAGCGTGCATAACTCTGGAGCCGGAGCTCCGCAAACCCTAAGATACAGACCGATACCCTTGCTGACAAGCCGTCATGTGACAGCACCAGCTGCCACTTTGATATGTAATATCACAAAAATAATGACGTCACAAAGATCTCTCATTGGTTCCACCAAAAGCCGGCAAATAGACGGAAAATAGCGGGGCTTTGCCCCACCCAATATCAACTCCGACAAGATCGTCACTTCAAAAAAAGTAGAACCCTCAAAAAGATACTTGACATTAAGATAGTTAGACCTCTAAAATAAACTCATATCCGTTGCTAAAGTTGACAAACAGAAAACATCAACAACAAAGTCAGTAGTCGTAGACTAATCGACGCCGCGTACGCCGCTCCTTGTCATCGTGCATGGAGCTTTGCATGGCGCCAACCTCCTCGGCATTTGGCTGCATCTCTGAGCTGTGCGGCGCCAAGGAGCCTGGTGTTTTGCTGACAGAGCAGCCAACCGCATCGCGCTTCGTGCTGTTGGAGCCGTTCGTGGCTGCGACATCGTTCACGCCCGACGCCGAGTCTTGCTCGACGACGCGAGAGTCTGCGCTCGGCTCTGGCGACAGGCCGTGCATCCGGGCCTCTAGCACAGCCAGACGTGCCGTATAGACCGTGCCATGGTGGTGGATGGTCTGAAGCAGGTCGGCGCGCAGGGCCTTGATATCTTCGCGCACCATGGCTAGTATCTGGTTTGCAATGCGCTGGATTGGCTCGGCGTCCTGGCTGCGGGTGTGGGAGTTGTGATTGGGGCTGGTCGCTGGTGTATCCTGGACCTGGCAGACGCGCTCGCGGACCATGGAGTCGATTGTCTGCAAGACGGCGCTGACGATGGCTTCTCCGTGTTCGTCAAAGAGATGGGGGCCTGACTCTGGCATGGGAAACATTTCGCCATACTCGTCGGTTTTGTATGCGCCATCTTCATTTTCACTAGCAGTGTTGCTACCATTTGTTTCGTCGTCGTTGTCGCCGTCATCGTCATCGTCTTCATCTTCGGCATCTTCGTCTTGATCGTCGACATCCGCATCTTCATCTTCGTCTTCGTCATCGACATGCTTCACATGCGCATCATATTCCTCGTAAACAAATGTTTCCGGCTCCATATTCTGGCCAATGGCAGCTGTGTACACCAAAGGCAAGCCATTACTTGTGTGCTCTGGGCCGTTGAAGCTTTGGTGAGCATCAAGAATGTTGTCGGACATGCTTTCCTGTGTGAGTACAGGATCAACTGGCTAATGAAAACAGAACAAACAAAAGAATCAAAGTAGATGTTCAGACATCAAAGTGGAAAGGACTTAGTTTCAGAAAAGAAAAGAGGGGCGAAAGCTTGCCCATTTATACTATAGAGACACTGGAGTTTTGGTAATGGCCACTAAGAGCTTAGTTTATAGACCAAGACTCTAGACTTCATAAGCTTCTTTGTATCCTCGAGTCCATGGTTTTGCAATTTCCATATAGGAGGATATCAAAACACATTAGGAGATCGCCCTACGTTCAGGATAGCCGCTGTTGCTGTTGATATTCGTGTATCATGATGTAGATCACGTGACCTCTGTATAACAACAACAACAACAACAACAACAACAGCAATAACAACAACAACTCAACAACGGGGTGATAGCATAATTCACTTTGCTAACTAACAACATGCAGTAATGTGTGATATTGTTCTTTCTACCTTTATCTACGTTGCACAAACTCGCTCTATGCTTCAAGCACGTCACACGAAATGTCAATTTCAGAACCAGATGCCCTGAGAATTTGATCACTATCGCTACCCGTTCAATACGTGGCTTATACTGCAGCGGGATCAAGTCTGGTAACTTCGCATCCCTTCCTGAGCTGAGATATATGACATAGGCATTCGAATCGCTGAGCAAGGCTTCTCCCGACGCTTCGTACTCGGGCATCAGATAGTGTTGTTAGCTGAAGGAGACAAGCCAGCAGGCGCCTATAGACAAGAATCAACGCCATCCGAAAACGCTACGACCCGAAACGGTCTAAACGCACTATGTCTAAAACGCGTCTTACCGCATCCTCAGAAACCTTGAGCGCGCCGAGGGCCCGAACATATCTCACGGGACTACCTCGCCGCTCTCAACTACACACGCCGGAAACAAGTATAAATACGGAGAGACACCGCACCTTAGATAGAGAGATAATAAAGAGGTAGAAACGCATTCTGATATTTACATACTGATTCCGCCCATCGTTACTTTCCAGTGGGCACTAGTGATCCAACAAATAAATAGTAAACACAAGGCTACACAAGTCAAATTAGTTTCTAGTGATATCATAATGTTTTTTTTTATCATTATCGTAGGGTGATAGTGATTATCAAAATAAGAGAAACAGAAAAAGAGGTCTAAGGGTATAAAAAGTTTGTAGAGGCAAAAATCCCTCCTTGCGCAGAAGACAGTAATAAAACATCAAAAAAGAACCAAACCACAATAAAACACCAGATATTTAGCGGAACAAGTTCCGGATCCCATGCACCATCGAATCCCGATGCCGCCCATTCGACACATTCCACCGTTTTGTCATTCGCCGCGACATAGTCCCCTTCTTCCCTTCTTCCCCGTCCATAGCAGCGTCTTTTTCGCCTTCATCTTCATCGACGTCGCCGTCTACTGCCGCTGCCGTCACCTCGTTCGCCAATGCGTCAATCGACAGTTGGACTCTATCCTCCTGCGAAAGCGCATTGTCCAACGCCTTGCGCCGCGACGCACACGGGTTCTCCACGCCCTCCTCATCCGCCACAGACACAGTATTCACATTGCTCAGCGACAGCTTACCAGGTGCTCGGACCGAGCCAGAAGATGTGCAGCGCTTGTTATGGCCTCTAACCGCCACGCGCATCTCAAGGACCTCATCGTCAGCAACGTCCGTTGGCGAATACTCCATGTCTGGCGGCGAGTCCTTGGTTGCCGTTTCTCCAGACGCCCACAGGTCTCTAATAGAGAAACGGGGAGGCGATACAGGCAGCGTCATACGACGGAGCGGCCTTCTATCGCCATCATCCTCCATTATAGTAAGTTGTGAAAGCGGGCGAACAGTCAAGTCGTCTCCAGGGAAACAGCTCGGTGTCACGTCTGTTGACCGCCGCGTCATGTTATGAATGAGAGTCACGGGATCGTCAAATGGAATTGGCGGAGTTCCCGGGGTTGCGGTGCCGTGACAGGTACTGTTAGTACCGGTACCAGTGCCGGTGCCTGTGCTAGAGCTGTGCTTGGTAATACTAGCCAAACTGTTTGTCCGTTTGCTAAACGTACTGGCGATGCTGGCAACACTAAGCCGTCTAATCATAGAAGACGTCGTAGCTCTCACCATATGCTCGCTTCGAGCCCTGGCCGTCATTCCTGGAAACGGGAGCACCTCTTTGCTCCAAATATCGGAAAGCATTGCCTCCAGACGGGCTCTCTCGGCGCGAGATGGGGAAAGCACTGCAATCCGGCTGCTGGTAGCCAGGAGTGACTGTGAGCGATTAATCGAGCCGTTGGAAGGTGTCTTGGCTTCTTTGAGGACGCAGGTATTTTTGAGAATCACCTGGCACATTTGGCTTTTAGGCCCAATCGTGGATGCACGATGAATCGACATCCGGTGAGTGACGGTCCCTGGCTTGCCAAAGACAGTACCTAGGCTTTTGATGTCCAAAGAAAGAAAGCCTTGGTCAATTATGGGAGTTTCAAGACGGTCGAACCCGATACCATCTGCCGATAATAGACGGGACTTCCACTCCAACTCCTCCTTTGGCGAGCATGCCGTCAAAATGATTTCAAAGAGGTGGTGATCGTGCTCAAAGACAAGTTTCCATGAAAATGGAGCCGTGTGACATTGGATGCCTAAAGCAATAAAGGTTTTAGTCGAATGTTCGATGCTGTTCAAAAGTTGGAGACTTACCTCGTCCGTTGTCCACTTCTTCAACTCGGAGGTTGCACAAACTAATACACGCCTTGATGCTGTAGATCTGATCAGCCTTGCTCGCTGATGCAAGACAAAGCACATCGTTATACAGCAGGCAAATCATGTATTGGCCGTTGGCCGAATCCTTTGTCTGCCAGCAAGCATGCAGCACGCCGCAAAGCTTGATATGTCCAAATGAACGAATTCGGTTCTTGGAGACGGCATCGAGGCGCTGTGGTTGTTAGCAAGTGTTAAAGGGTTGGGGCACGCGATTCGACTGCGGTATAAGGAGACATACCTGGTTAGAGAACACGAGGCGATCCTGCAGAATCCAAGTCCGCTCAAGGGTAATCTTCATCTTGGCATCCGTTGTAGCCCGGTTGATTTCCGCAGTGGCTTCGCGCATCCGGACAAGGGCCTCCTCTATTGCCATGTGAGAATTGGGGCAGTCTTCGTTGGGCGTATACTTTAAAAGTTCGTTGAAAAGAAGGGGGTATCTGCAAACTCGTTGTATAGGCTGTATTGAAAACAAGCCGTATGTTAATAATCCTTCATTTGGTCATATTGGTAACACAATGTCATATAGACAAGAAAATCCGAGCGAGAAAGAAAAATGATAAAAGCATACCTTTACCAAGAGATCACCAATGGTCAAGGCTTTGCGTGACGCATTCTCGCAATTGTTGGACGGACCAAGAGACAAAGCAAGTGTCTCCAGTCCCTTCTGGTACATATCCCAGTCTGGCATCGTGCGATGAGCGGCCGTTACATCTTTGATCATCATTTCGTACTTTGCTCCATATTCCTTATATATGAAAAAGCGACTCATCTACCACTCAATGTTAGTTTCACTCAGTGATATCAAATATATAATGAGCCACAGTGTTCGCAATCACATCAAGGCCAAAAGCCAACAGTATTTGGTACAACAAAACATCAACAAGTACAAATGAAAAGTAAAGAAATGGTACCTTTTTGGTGAAAACCTTGGCCACATCCTCAGTGACCTGCGCTTCAGCAAACACATCTGGTACTTGTTGAGACCAGTGCGTGCGCATGCTGCCGTGCTCGGGGATTGGGGAAACATTGTAATATAAGCTAGAGTAATCGACAGACGATTTTTGATGATCGACTGCATCATAGTAGTCGATTTGGCCATACTGAGATCCAGGCACCACTCTAAGCAGCTCGGCAAGTATCTCCTCGTGAAGTTCAACGATAGCAGCAAGATTGTGGTTGATAGAGGCTCTAAGACCGTCAGGAAGGGTAGGTAACGCCGCCAGAATGGTGATGTATGCCTGAAAAAGTCAGCGGGTCTGTGTGATGGAGTGACAGGCGAAAATATGCACATATGCTGTGTGCATCATTTATATAGAGACGAGGATATATACGCATAGAGCGTTGAATATGTGTCTTTGCATATTCGCATGTACACATGTACATTGTGAGTGTTTGATATACCTCATGTATTTTAATCACATGAGTGCCGCACTTGCAGTTTGACATATGACAGTCTCGGCAGATTGCTGCAGGTAAAAATCCACAAGGAGAAATAACCCGCAGAGTGTCGTCATCACAGAGGCGGTAGCCTCGAATTCACAATATGTCCTGCACAAGCATAAGAGGAAACTCACATTCATCAAAAAACGCACGTCGCTAATGTAGCCCTCCTCAGTTTTGATCAGCTCGTTTAGCAGACGGCGGCGTTGCATAGCACGATTCAATGCTGCGGGATCTAGCGGTGCGGTAGTGGGCGAACTGGGGAAATAGCCGTCATCATCTGAAACTGACAGGCGATTTCCTACATGCGAGGCTCTGCTACTCCGATCAGTCCGCGAGCCGGTATGTGAACGGCCAAAGTGCCGAGATCGGGAAAAAGAACGGCGGGTGCTGGCCACGCTGATGCTGGCACTCTTGACACCACTGACAAAAGCTGATGAAGTAGACGAATCAGCAGACGAGAAGCGGCGCATGCGTTGGTGAGAAAGGGTGGCGCGATCGGCCATGTCCATCAATTGCGACGGTACATTGGCGTTTTCACCAATAGGTCTTGGACGTTTTTGGGCCCGGCGCTGCAGTGTCTTGATCCACTTGTGAAAGGGAGCGTCGTCTTGGCTGCGGGAGCGCGGGTGGTTTTGGGTCTGGCTGTCATTTTGGTGGCCACTGCGGGAGAGGTCGACGCCAGTGTCAGTGTTTGAACGAGGATGACCGGTTTGGCTCTGAGATTGGTGTCGGTGTTGATTTTGGTCTTGGGTTGAAACTCTTCTGGTATCGTCATCACTTTCAATGCTGCTATCATCTTCAGACTGGTAGTCGCGAAGATGCAAGGACGATACAGCCTGTGCCCGGTCGCTATACAGCGCATACGAGGCCATTACAGCAGCATTTGGGTTGTCATTTTCATCAACAGTAGATGTAAGAGAATTTAAGCGCAAATCGGAATCCGGGTTTGAGATGGATTTGGAGCTTGAATTTGAAGGCGAGGTTAAATGTGATGGCAAAGCAGACGAGTGAGCCAGTGGCAGATCCAAAGAGCTTAGTGCTGTTGCCAGGCCAAGCGGGCCCATGCCCTGGTCTATAGTGGCAGCGGTAGTATAAAACAGACGAGACCGAGGGATTCCGTCTGGGAGTTCACTGGCGAGAGAAATTGGGCGAACCCAGGGAGTGTCAGATGTTACTGTAAAAGCGGTAGAGTGAGAAGTAGTGGAAGCAGAAGTAGATTCAGAAAAGCCTAGGCTACTACTCCTGATATTGGAGTCTGAGAGTGAAGCCAGACCCAAGTCCAAGCCTGAATGAGAGCCTGGGCAAGCGTGTGAGCGAGGACGCAAAGGGTCAAGTTGCAGGAGCGAATGCGACTTGGGCTGTTTTCCTTGTTCTTCTGACGGCACCGTAGGATTGTGAGAGGCAGAAAAAGTCGAAGCTAGAGAATCCGATGAAGGAGCAGGTACAGGAACAGGCACAGAAGACTGTACCAAGGGTGTCACAATATCCATCTTTGCAAGACAAGGGAAAAAGAATTATAGTAAAAAGGAAATGTGGTGAGCAGCCACGATGGGATCAATATGATCTGGTCTGGTCTGGCCTGGCCGAAAAATGCAGGTTAGGCCAACCAAATGCTTGTCGATGAAAAAGGATGCAGGTGGTTTGTACCTGGTTGCAACAGCACTCAAAATTAAAGCGAGCGCAGGCAACCCGGATACTTTCGGGGGGGGGGGGGGGGG
>CM069899.1:3670058-3727360 GCA_036034705.1 Thielaviopsis punctulata | reverse complement strand
AAAAAAAGAAGGAAATATAGATTCGTATCAGCCCGTGTGTCGGTCTGGATTGTAGCTTCAACTAAGTGAGCTCAGGAACACCAGGCATGCTTTGTTCAGAGACCTTATCAACATACTGTATACGTACATTTACATATTGTTATTTGTAGGCTTACATGTGTAAAAACGCTTATATTCAGCCTAATTCTTGAGATTGATCAATTCACATTATGTACTGTCTATATGATAACTGCTCCCCGCATCGCCTTTCCCCCCTTTATGCTTAACTTGTACTATTGTCGAAAGTCGGCTTCTTTCCTGTTATCTGGACAATGTCGTTGTTCTGCTTATTGCTTATTTAGGCCTGGCCGGGCATTCATAGTGAACGCTACAGGAGTCGTTTCAGATATGCATGTAGCTATGTTATTCGAACTTGGCAAAAGTCTCCTCTTTATTAATTTGTGAATATGTGATTGATTGATTGATTGATTGATTAAAACTATTTAACGCCTAAAATGTGAATATGTGATTGAAATACAGCAAGAGACATTGTGGTAGTGTTAGGGTTAGGGTGTACTGCAATTGTATGTTTCCCGATTTCCTATTTTGTCGACTTATCTTACTACAGATGTATGTGCATATATTACATAAGTATGTAGTACATACCAATAGTATGTAATGGCTAAATTCACCATACACACCGAATCGAGAGGGAAGATACCAGAAGCAAAAGCTATGGCGTGATGGAACTCTAGACCGAGGCTTGGATTTCTTTTCGTGCTCTTTTTTTTTTTTTTTTGCGAAACTGTATTATGTTGAAGAATGGCAGCCAGGCATGTATGCATTCCTTTATTGCCATTTCGGTTCGGTCAGTAACTGATGCTAACAATACCATTATCTGGCCAGTATGGATGAAAGTATGTACTATGCATTTACATACGATTCAAGCAGGTGAGCGATTTCTTTGTCAGTCACTTCCATTGACAACCTGCAAACAATTGCGTACTGACAACTATGTACATATGCCACACATCAGGAATTTCTTGTTCCAGTCTGCCGTCCCTGCATTGCTGGACAAATGCGTGTTAGTTTTCGGCAATGTATTTATGGGTTAAAACTTGGGGTGTACAGTCGAGTTCATACGCCGAGATCTACAGATTGGTTTTTACACTTTTCTCATTTTCTTTTTATTCTCATCTGTCTGTTTCTTTCTCAAACCCTCAAGTATCCAAGACGCCTTGTTGATGGAAATTTCCATAAAATATAGCAATTAGCTGTCAAACCTTGTGGGAACAAGGGTTTAAATAACGGGGGGAACTTGTTGAATTGGCGGCTCAAGGTCCAAGCGCCAATACAGGAAGGCGGTCAAGTACATAGCAACGGCAGAAAATTCTTGACCGCCCAAGCTCAATCAATGCGCGGAAAGCTTAACGACACGTTCGCCTTGATGATGGACGAACCAAGAGAAGCGCAAAGAAAACAAGAGAAAGAAGCTTAAGCCGTGACAGGAATACGACGGAAACTTGGCTATCAGTATCTATTGCTGAAAGCAGTTAAAATTGGCATTTGGCTGTTTGTTTTTCCAGGACTGTATAATGCAAAATATCTATCCGCAGCTTATCATTGCTTTTCTATGTACTCCACTCGCTGACTAAGTCCTTTCCAGATACATGTGTACTGTAAATAACCAATTTTTTTTTTTTTGTTTTGGCGCCGTTTTAGCGCACTATGTATGTGTGTAGTATGTATGTACTGCCTAACTGCTAACTGCCAGCGACATCCAGGCTCTCAGTCAGGGTTCAACGTGCCAGTTTCTACATCCAAACAAGCTAGGCGGGATCCAACTTTTGCGCATACTTGTTCTTCTTTTAATCCTCTCCTTTGGAAAACCGCAACTCCAACCCACATTTGGATCTCATAAACAACTAAAACAGACGTCGCAAAGCAAGCGCTGATTCTGTGTTTGTCCGACTCTGCCTGTTTGGGCGTTACTTCAGCCTGTCTTTTTATCTCGTCCTGTTTAATCTTGTTCTCTCGTCCAGCGCATCTTCTCTTTTCCCCTTCTTCAACACTGTCTTTTCTGGCCGTCGAGCCATCGTCTCTGTCCACAATGGAGAGCGCATTCGCCAAACCCATTGAGGACATACTCACTACCTTCAATGTGAGTGCTGATAAAGGCCTTACTGATGAACAGGTGGTCGAGTTGCGCGCGAAATACGGATCCAACTGTAAGTTGTTTTACTTTGTTATGCAGCCATTGGCAGTTGCTTCTTGGGATTCCTAAAATGGCTAACCTGTGTGTGTGTGTGTGTGTGTGTGTCTCTGTTATGCAGCTATCCCCGAAGACCCCCCGACTCCTCTCTGGGAGCTTATTCTTGAGCAGTTTAAGGACCAGCTTGTCCTGATTCTGCTTGGCTCAGCCGCTGTATCGTTTGTTCTTGCGCTATTCGAAGAAGAGGGCGGTCTCAGTGCCTTTGTTGACCCGCTTGTTGTATGTAACCTACAGCCTCACGCCTAGCTTTGCGATGCCCTTTCCAAGATGTATACTTTGTACTGCTTTCTAACCTGATTCCTGCGACTCTCTGCAGATTCTCACTATCCTGATCCTCAATGCCGTTGTTGGTGTCTCTCAAGAGAGTAGCGCCGAAAAGGCTATTGCTGCCCTTCAAGAGTACTCCGCCAACGAGGCCAATGTCCTGCGCAACGGCCACCTGACCCGCATCAAGGCCGACGATCTCGTTCCCGGTGATATTGTCAGTGTGTCTGTGGGTGACCGTATCCCCGCTGACTGCCGTCTTATTTCGATTGAGAGCAACAGCTTTGCTGTTGACCAGGCCATCCTGACGGGCGAGAGCGAGAGCGTAGGCAAGGACGACGAGTTTGTTCTGAACGACGATAAGGCTGTTCTTCAAGACCAAATCAACATGCTCTTCTCCGGCACTACAGTTGTTACTGGGCGCGCCCGTGCTATTGTGGCTCTGACTGGCCCTGCTACTGCTATTGGCGATATTCACGAGAGCATCACTGCTCAAATATCGGAGCCTACACCGCTAAAACAGAAGCTCAACGACTTTGGCGACAGTCTTGCCAAGGTCATTACCGTCATCTGCATTCTCGTCTGGTTGATCAACATCCCCAACTTTTCCGACCCTGCTCATGGAAGCGTTGCTAAGGGTGCCATCTACTACCTCAAGATTGCAGTGTCTCTTGGTGTTGCCGCCATCCCCGAGGGTCTGGCTGTTGTCATTACCACTTGCCTGGCTCTTGGCACTCGCAAGATGGCTGCGAAGAACGCTGTCGTCCGTTCGCTTCCTTCGGTCGAGACTCTGGGCAGCTGCAGCGTCATTTGCTCTGACAAGACTGGTACTCTGACTACCAACCAGATGAGTGTCAGCAAGGTTGCCTTCATTTCCGAGACTGCCTCGGCCATGGAGGAGCTGGATATCAAGGGCTCTACTTTCTCTCCTCGAGGTGAAATTCTCAGCGCTAGTCAGGTTGTGACTAATGTCACTCAGACTTCTGCTACTGTCCGCCAGGTTGCCGAGGTCGCTGCCCTGTGCAACGACGCTCGTTTGGACTACAACCCTACTTCTGGAACATATACCAGTGTTGGTGAGCCTACAGAAGGTGCTCTGCGTGTTCTTGCTGAGAAGCTTGGTCCTTGTGCTCCCGCAACGGCGCAACCTGAAGAATGCACCAACCATGCCAGCACCCTGTACGAGCAGCAATACCCCCGCCTGTCCACTTTTGAATTCTCTCGTGACCGCAAGAGCATGTCTGTTGTCGTCCAGTCTGGCTCTCACAAGAAGCTTCTCGTCAAGGGCGCTCCCGAGTCTGTCTTGGAGCGCTGCACTCATGCCGTTTTGGGCTCGTCTGGTACCAAGGTCACCCTAAACAGTCAGCTGTCTGCCTTTATCGCTGCTACCATCACCGAGTACGGCAATCAGGGTCTTCGTGTGATTGCCCTGGCTAGCGTTGATGATGTCTCGTCGCACCCTCTTCTGTCTACCGCCAGTTCCACTGCCGATTACGCTGCCATTGAACAAAACTTGACCTTTATTGGTCTGGTTGGTATGATGGACCCTCCGCGTCCCGAGGTTTCTAGCTCGATTCGCCAGTGCAAGGATGCCGGTATCCGTGTTATTGTTATCACTGGTGACAACCGCAACACTGCCGAGAGTATCTGTCGCCAAATTGGTGTCTTTGGTATGGACGAGGACCTGACTGGCAAGAGCTTTACTGGCCGTGAATTTGACAACCTGTCACCCACTGAGCAAATCGAGGCCGCCAAGAACGCATTTCTATTCTCGCGTGTCGAGCCCGGCCACAAGTCTAAGCTGGTTGACATTCTGCAGGGACTGGGCGAGGTCGTTGCCATGACTGGCGATGGTGTCAACGACGCTCCTGCGCTGAAGAAGGCTGATATTGGTGTTGCCATGGGCTCTGGTACTGATGTGTCCAAGCTGGCTGCTGACATGGTGCTTGCCGACGATAACTTTGCCACGATTGAGCTCGCCATTGAGGAGGGTCGTTCGATCTACAACAACACCCAGCAGTTTATCCGCTACCTGATTTCGTCCAACATTGGTGAGGTGGTGTCTATCTTCCTGACGGCTGCTCTTGGCATGCCTGAGGCTCTGGTGCCCGTGCAGCTTCTCTGGGTCAATCTTGTGACTGACGGTCTTCCTGCCACTGCCCTGTCCTTTAATCCTCCTGACAATGACATCATGAAGCGCATGCCGCGTAAGCGCGATGAGGCGCTGATCGGTGGCTGGTTGTTCCTTCGATACCTGATTATCGGCACGTATGTCGGTGTTGCCACGGTGGCCGGCTACGCGTGGTGGTTCATGTTCTACTCAGAGGGTCCTCAGATTAGCTTCTCGCACCTGCGCCATTTCCACCGCTGCAGTACCGAGTTCCCCGAAATCGGCTGTGCCATGTTCTCCAACGACATGTCCAAGTCGGCGTCGACGGTGTCGCTGTCAATTCTGGTTGTCATTGAAATGTTCAACGCCATGAATGCCCTGTCGAGCAGCGAGTCGCTCTTCACCATGCCGCTGTGGAAAAACATGATTCTGGTGTACGCCATTACACTGTCCATGGCCCTGCACTTTGCCCTGCTGTACATTCCCTTCCTGCAGAGTCTGTTTTCCATTCTGCCACTCAACGTGGCTGAGTGGAAGGCTGTCGTCGTTATCAGCGCGCCGGTTCTGGCTATTGATGAGGTGCTCAAGCTTATCGAGCGTCGCTTCTTTATGCAGGCTGCGGCTTCGTCAGTTTCTTCTTTGGAGAAGAAGACCAACTAAACCCATTATTTTTCTGGTTTCTTTTTCCTCTTTTCTATTCTGTCGTTGGAGGTCTCTGGAGGAATTGAATCAAGAAGAAGAAGAAAGAACGACCGACCGAAAGAAAGAAAGAAATTACATTGATATTCATCTACTACTACTACTACTACTTCAGGTAAAGTCTAGAGTTGAGAGTGGTTAGAAATCTTGCCAGGCTAGATAGATGCTTATTAGACGGTGTTGGAACATGGACTTGTGCGACATTTAGACTCACAATCCGGCTGTATGCTTCTTCATGTCATAAAATACATGTTTTCTGTTAACATATGTATATCCGCCTTGGCTCATTCTTATCGGTCATGAATTATCGTTTATTTGATATGCGCGTCTGTTGTATCTTGTGTTTGACGCGGATAGTGTGTAGTTGTTGCTGCTGTGCCATGCATGATTAACCACCGCACCAGTCAAGCCGTCAGCTGGAGAAATATGGCCTCGTCTTTATCTCCCGTGCTTTCTCTTCTCAATACCCTCCCTGTACATACTCCCTCTTGTTACTTGCGCCCCGAACTTAGTCTTGTCTGCCCTTGAGTAATCTCTTGGTAACCTTGTCCTTCTCGATAATGTACACATGGGCACCCCAACCAGCCAGCGCATCTCGGTCAACAGCGTTCAGCAGAGCCTGCGACACCGTCTCGAACAGATCCTCGGGGGCCTATTTAGAGTCAATAAGTGGCTGCCACACAGTCTCCAGGACATAACGAAAAAGGAAAAGAAGAATAAAGAAAGAAAAAAAAAGCACATACCAGATCCGGCTCCCAAAGGTTTTCGCACATGCCAAACAGTTGCTCAGTGGACGTTCCCGACACAATAAAGTCCTTTGCAAAGTCAATGCAGCCGATACTGTCAAAGCCACAGATAAACGGCTTGCCCGTCTTGGGGTCCAGACCGGCAACGACAGGGCTGACAAAGTACGGGCCGAAGCGGCGCTCGTACAGCGTCGAGCTAACCAGGTTGGCAAAGGTGTGGGGGGCAATGTTGCGCTCCTCGCGCAGGCGGTACATATTGGTCTTGTAGCGGAACAGGTTGCTGACCGTGTTGACGTCCGTCGCCAGGCCCGTCAGGCCCATGAACACGTCGCCGTACTGGAACACCTTGGGGAAGTTGTTGGACACTGTCAGGGCTTGCAGACCCAGGCGCAGGTCGCAGGCAATCGCCACACAGTCCTTGCCGACCATGGCCACGCAGGCGCCACCGTCTATGTCAGGTTAGAACCAGTTTCTTCATGGTCGAGTGCTCGCGTGCTTGTTCCAGACTAGGCTGGAGTTCGATGTGTTGGTTGAGCGCGGCTTGGTTCAGAAGGGAGACAAACTTATCGAAAAAGGCGATGACTATAGTAACCAATTGTTAGCATCAGCGGCCCATATCATTCTTTCCTGGGCAAATGGCGTCAAAGCAGCGAGGCTAAATCGCGCAGATATCACGAGAACACCCGGCACATAAACCAAGTCGAGCATAGGTAGTAGGTCGGTCGGCTTACCATCTTGGTTGGAGCTTCTTGCAGACAATAACTAAGATCAACGCAACAGCAACAGCAAAAGTAAATAAACGACTAGGCACAAATCAAATGGCAGTAATGACAAGAAAACAAAAGTAATCGCGGCGGTTGAATTGGTTGTTCGGAACAACAATCAGGAAAAACAGAGATTCAAGATTCAAGCAAGCTTGATGCGGTAGCCTTTCTTAGTTAGAGGGGAGCCCTTCCAAAACCACAAGCCATTTACTACCCACCAAAGCTTCAAACAAGGCAGACGACAGACCTGCGTACACGGTCGGCTGATCCCTGGCAAATCCACCTTGGAGCTACATGATTGGCCAAAGCTTGTCTGCCAGCTCCAAGCATCGACGTATGCTGGATGCCTGCGCCTTTTGTCTTTTGTCAACGGTACAGGTACATGTACTTGTTTGGCGGCTTTGCACCAGTGTCCCACAATCTTTTCGCTTGTACTGGTACTTGTGTATGTATGTAGTTTGTCGCAACTTGACCACAACGCCAGGGACAAGGACCCCACAGTGGGGGACAGAAGAATCAAACCCGCGATATATGAAATAAGAATTCAACAAGCCAACTTGACTGAGAGTTTTACTGTGTCTTTTCTGCTTTTTTTTTTTCGAGTTCTGTGCTCGACTTGACTTTTCTTTCACTCAGTTGCTTCATACCAATCCCCATTGCTGGCTTGGGCTTTCTGTTTCTACTCTCTATATATAAAAGTCGTCGAGAGTTTGTTAACCTGTCTTTCTAGCACCTTCCATCTGAACCTCAGCATCTAACCAGCATTGCCAAAGACTTGTACCAGCACACTTCTGACGCCGCTACATACTTTGTCCAACCTGTTCTTTTTCGCAAAAACTGCACTTCTTTGTTTCGAATACGCTGCTACAAGTATGGCTTCTAATGTTTGGGTGTTGTCTTCGGACTTAAAGCGCACACAAATCAAAGTGCAGCCTTCCACTTACCTGTCAGACGTTCTTGACGAAGCCTGTTCAAAACTTTCCATCGACAGCTCTCGCTACCAACTACGGTAATTCTCACCCCTCGGCCCTTTGACCTATTACACCCTACTAACGGCATGCTCTAGCCACAATCAAAAGCTTGTCGATCTGTCGCTGCAGTTTCGCCATGCTGGGTTGTCTGCTGGTGCAAAGCTCGATCTGGTAATCAAGTCTAAAACGCCGGGCGCTGTGAGCGTGGCCTTGCAAATGCCCATGCCCGAAGCAAAGGAGACACCAGGCGGTCGCCTGATCGCCAAGTTCCCTAGCACCACCACGATCTGGAAAGTTCTACGGCAGATGGAAAGCGGCTCGGCTAGTCAAGGACGCAATATCAATATTACTGCCCGTGGGACGGCAGGCAATGTTAGCAGCGGAGCTGGTCAGCTTCTCTATGAGACGCCGGTGTTGAATATCATGGGCAGAGAACTATCAACTTTTGAGGCTTTCCAGAAGACGTTGTCTCAGCTGGGCTACAATTCAGGCAGTGTGTTAATGCGCTTGACATTCAAAGTTACTGATCAAACTCTTGCTTCAGCCATGGAGAGTATCAGTACATACTTCAAAGAGACTGAAGAGGAGGAAGCCAAGATAGAGGCTGCTGAAGAGGAAAAAATAAAGGAACAGAAAGCTCAAGAACATAAGCCTACAACTCATCATCTTTCCGAGGACGTCCCCATGACGGACGCCTCTAAAACCCCGGCACCCACAAAAGCCTCTAGTCCCGATGCTGTTCCCATCTCCAACGTAGAGCCCGTCAGCATCTTCTCCGCGCCAACATCCTCCACCCCCGCCAGCGCCACCGCCCCCTACAACGAAGCAGACAACACGCCCACTATCGCACAACTCCAAAAACACCAAGCCTACCTCGCCAGTCTCTCGCAAAACAAGCGACTCTTATCCGACCAAGAACTCGAAGCCAAAGCCCAAGAAAAAGCCGCCAAACTTGCCGCCGTCAAATCGCTATCCATCAAGGTGCGCTTTCCGGATAACACCTCGGCGCAGTGGAACCTCGGCCCCGATGCCTCCGGCGCCACCCTGCACGCTGCTGTGCGCAGCCAGATGGCAAACCCAACACTGAAATTCCGCCTGGCCATGTTGCCCGGGCGCGTGTCGATTACTGACGACGACAAGCTCTTGATTTCTGGGTACAAGTTGACAGGCGGCGTGTTGTTGACATTGTTATGGGACGAGAGCGTGAGCAAAGAGATGCGCGCCAAACCGTTCTTGTGTAATGCCGCAGCGCAAAAGGCAACGGATATCGTTGTTCCTAAGGTGCCGGAAAGAGAGGTTGAAGAGGAAGCTCCCGCACCAGTCAAGCCACCTAAAAAGGAGAGTGGTGGGCCGAAGGTGCCAAAATGGTTCAAG
The DNA here is from genome assembly GCA_036034705.1 of Thielaviopsis punctulata. NCBI lineage: Eukaryota > Fungi > Ascomycota > Sordariomycetes > Microascales > Ceratocystidaceae > Thielaviopsis > Thielaviopsis punctulata. Next base: position 3,718,181 of record CM069899.1, on the reverse strand, counting down.
ATGCCGGGTAGCAAGTAATGTTCAGAAAGATAGCAAGACATACAATCACATACATCACATGCATATTCACATCACAACGGGGGGTTACATAGCGATCAATAGATACAGCATTTACGCATCCACGCGCACAGGACAACCAGGTTACAAGTGACAAGAGAATGTGAAAGATGCCAAACTTTTTTCATTGTGCTAGACATCAATATATCCCAAAGCCGTGATGAACCAAAATTTTCGTTGTCCCAGACCCAAATGCGTAAAAGTACCGTGTTCGCCCGCTTCCCAAAGAAAAGAAAGTGAAGAAAAAAAAGGAAGTATGCTTGTCCATGATAGCAATGTTCGCTTTTAATAATCTTTTTTTGATTGGCTTTTTTGTGATGTCATTCCCAGTTTTTAACCCTTTTTGATCCAGTTGCCTCCAACCACATCATCTCTTTCATGACGATGAAGTGTTCGAAATGCAAAAAGACTTTTTTTAGAAAAGGAAACTGCGCTTAGTGACCAACACGGCGAGCCTCAGCGATGACACGCTGCATCTCGTCGACCTTCTTCTTGGCACGGCCGAAGGTACCGAGCTATGACAATATTAGTACGTTGTCTAACGGCGGTAGATCTCAAGTCAACTTACTCTCCGCTTAGCCAGCTTGCGGGCACGCTTGTCCTTGGAGTTGCGCAGCAGCTCAATGACGCGGCGCTCGTAGGGAGCCAGACTAAAGAATTACGTTAGTGGGCATTTTCAATATGGCATCGTGTGCCGAAGCAAATTTTGCCGCCCATTAGCTGCTGATCCAAGACCGCAGCATGTGACAGCACAATCGCCTGTAGACAGTAATGCCGGCTTTGTATGGTGGGGATGCTTACCCAGCGACCTCCTTGACGACCTCGCGGACGAAAGCAGTGCGCTTGCTCAGGTGACCCTTGGTGCGGGAAACGCGAGCCTTGTTGACGCGGGGAGTGGTTTTCTATATATAAAACGTCGAGTCAGCGTCCATCGTCTGCGTTGAGTTGGCCCAAAGCAGAAACAGACGCATCGATATATTGAGCCGAAAATCGATGGGGAGCAAGATGACAGCTTTCATTGCTATACGTGCCATGCCCTCAAATCACCGTTCATAGGTTGAGTTCTGGTATCGGCATCGTAGTAGAAATTGCCGTATCGCTCTCGCTCATCGGTCAACTCGGGATATCGATTCGTTGTTTCGCTTTCGCAATCATCTTCTTAGGTTGATAATCCCGAAATGGCCAATGCTCAGAATTCACCAGCAGTATCCATTTTGAAATTGTTCAACCGGCGAAGTCGATGCGGTCGGAGGCGGGCTGCAGAGATCCTCCAAGAGGTGAGACTTCGACACGTACGTGACCGTGGTTCAGGCCAGTGGCCAGACCAGTGCGAATGGAAGCCTCCTTAGACATTTTAATGATGCGTCGTCGATTCGAAGAAGGAATGTCGATGTAGTGGAGGGAAACTTTTTTCCAGGGAATGCCACAATCTTCGAAAAATCATTCACTATTCTGACAGAGCAGGATTGTAAATTGTGGGGCATCTCAAAAATTTGGCGGGCCAGTTCTGTGTTTGTGCGTGCACGTGACACGGGGTCTCTTGGTGAGGCGCCAATGGAGCTCTTCTGTGGCGCCCAATGTGGCGTAACTTCATTCCTTCGGCTGAAAGAAAAAAAAAAAAAAACAAGGACAATCCTTAGCGTCAGGGACCGTCGCCCGCTAAAATATACATACATATGGTATGTACATACTGTGTTTTTGTACATGCCATACTGTTATGACGAATTCGTCTACCCTTCATCGTGCACTAACAGCACTGCAAGTTGGCATGATAGAATCAAATTCAAGACTTGAGTTAGTCTCGTTTGCATAAAGGCTTTGTGACACCATTTCAACTAAGGGAGGCTAATTCTAGCCTAGCTGTGATTCCTTTTATAGATCCGTAACAGATTCAAGTGTTGCGTTTACGAAACGCAGTTAAACGTAGTACAAGAGAGTGATGAGGACCAAAGGGGGCTGGAAATGCACACGCTGCCCAATGCGTGCAACATATAACTCCAAATGCATATACTGTGTATACACTATGTATATATGGCATTTTTTGATATCTTTGTTTGCCCGCAGTAAAACCCATCATCGGCGTGTTCGCAACTAGCCACCACTACGCCATCACATGCTACTGTCATGAAGCTGATTAGAAAATAAAGCTTAAGATACCCGCGAACATTTACTTGGGCATATTTTCGTCCATTCCTCAAGTTTAGATGACAAGCTATATACGAGACATGCAAAAAAAAAAAAAAAAAAAAAAAAACATATTAACAAAGGGATGGACTTTTAGGGTATATATGGCCATATCATAGCCGCCAAGAAATACGTCAAGAAACAAAACGAAACGGATGAGAGACAAACAAGAAGACTTTTGTCATTCCAGTGAATGTTGTATTTTGTCTATGAACATGAAATGTATTGTTGCTTTCCACTTTTAAGCTTGTTGTCCAGGGTCAAAAACTACCGAACCCAGTTTTCCAAACTCGGCAGTCTTCAAGGCTTGGTATTGCTGTGCGTACCAATTCACATCTTCAAGCATAAAAGGTTTTTATTGTATGTACATATTTACTACATGCATAATACACAAAGTACGGTGTACTATGTATACATTGTGAACGATTGAATTTGGATCTACGGTCATCGCCCTAGCCTCTTGCCTCTGCATCCATGGGCAAATTAAAGATAAAGCCAAACAGCGTTTTTGGTTAGACGTACTACACTACACAACTTTTAGAAGCTGAGCCAAAGTTCTGTTTTTGCTCCTTTACATACATACCGTAGTACATGCCCAAACTAATGCAGGGAAGGTGAACCTCGGGCTTGGCAAGACTTTACGCGTTGTTTGTAAGTTGGGCCAATGACGGCGTCGCTAAGAAGAAAGCCGCAGGAATAGCACAGCCCAACAATCCCGTCTCATCAGGTTTCGGCAAGATGATAACTTTAGACATTGCTGTGAACGGGTAAGGCATTGATAAAAGGAGATTGGACATCACTTATTTTCTGAACTGCCTATATAAATCCCTTGTATGTAGCCTGTCTGCTCTCCTGAGTGCCATGTTAAACTAGACCCAGTCTTTGCTGATCTCTCATTACCACCGTTTCAAACACATTCACATCACTTTCATTTAACTTGATTCCATGTACCAGCTTATCATTTAATACTTTGTTCTGCCGTCATTCTTTTCTTTTCTTCGATTCTCACTCTTCTCTCGCCAACTTCTTTCGATACACAATTAACGAATAGTCACAATGCTTGCCAGACTCTTGTTCCTCGTCCCTGCCGTCGCGGGTTTCTCGGTCCCCAGACAGACCGGCTGCACGGGCAGCACTCTCCCTACAGATTTCACAGTCTTTGACTTCCAGAGCAAGTCTAGCAACAATGGCACAACCCTGAGCGAGTTTTCATTTGAGTACGTGCCGTATGCATCGACCGGAAAGTCTCTCGCGCCTATTACTTGCTCGTTCAACTCTTCGTCCGTTCCCGTTCACCAGGAGGGTCGTTCGGATCGCTGGGCCTGTGATGACTCTCTGGCTCAGTTCATCTATGAGTCGGATAGCCTGACGATGATCCAGAAGACGTGTATCCAGAATGGGTAAGCATTTATTTCATCTCATGCTCAAGAATATCTTCTAACAAGCACTGCAGCTCGCCGATTTACGAAGCTAGTGGAAGTGTTGATCTAAGTCTGTCATGTGGATCGAGCAGCAACTCTACCATCTACAAGAGATTCGATCAGACGTGCCTGTCATCGCCATCGTCCCTCAATGGCTCTTTCTTCAGTCTCACTCCCATCATGTCTTGACGGCATTACATGGCACATTACACTTTACGCATAGGGATCAACAGGCGTTTTTTTGGGTTTTCTGCACCCGGTTTGGGTCATGATCATTTTATATTGGGAACATATTGAAGGTACTTGATATTGGGGTGCTTCATGAATTTGGTATCTGAGTGCTCAATACATATACATATACATACATACAACATGGCTAAATTATTTCTTCAACATTGTTCAACGTTGAGAAAACCCTTGTCTTACTATTATGAAACCAAGAACAACATTGCATATTTTCATAGGATAGTTGATACTTGTATTGTTGATAGTTACAACTGTTATGATCTGGTCGATCTGGGTCGAGCTGCGCTCTTGTTGGAACTCCTCGTTAACCCGAGAAGCTAAACCCTAGTCAGAACAATATCGGTCCGAGTCAACTGACCCAATAGATCAACAGTGTAAGATACGCCGCTCAGAGGCTTATTAGGAAAGGAAAAGCCCGCAAGGCTACGTACACGTATTTAAGAAGCTGTCAGGCAGCTTCAGTGTTTATTGTTCAGAATATGCTTGGTAGTTGAATACTGGTATATTGAATCACTCCCGATACGTAAGGGTTATACTGATGCACTAGTTACCGCACGATGATAACAATTTCGCATACTGATGTTAACTAAATCACAACCCCACACTGGAGATATCTTTATGACATGTGCCAAAAATATTAGTACAGCGTTATGTCCAATCTACATCTACATAGTATTCATTCAGCCACGCCGCACTCCCCAACGAAAGCGCTGTAACAAACATGAATCACCAACCCCAATCTTGACAACACAAACTCCAACAAAAACATAACATCAAGTGACCTCTTTTACTTGGTGGCGGTGAACTTACTGCGTACATATATTGCCGATCTGATCTTAAGCATCTTATATAGCCCTCATTTTTCTCTTTTTCGTTTTGTCCAAGATTCAATTAACAAGCAATTGACGTCACAAGATCGTGCACTAAAAAAAACAGCCAGGTCGATGTTCTCTTAGTCGCACTCGCCAACGTTCTTTCATACACGCCATTCATTGCAACTTACGTACATTCTACGCCTTGATAACTCGGCCCCGAGTTAGCCTGCAAGATCCATGAAGCGCTCGCTGTTTCTAACGGGTCTTTTACCAGCCTTTCTCGGCCTTTCATGGGCCGCAAACCATCGCCTTGACGACCCGCAAATACCCATAACTCCGCATCATGATCCGATAGACTCGACATCGATAAAACAGATATCACCCGTGTCGGCAGAGCTTTTTGTTTCTCTAGAGCGTATGGCACGCCTGGTAGATATCAGTTACTGCGTTGGCACAACGGGTGTCAGCAAGCCGTTCACATGCGCTAGCAGATGCCGCGATTTTCCGACGATGGAGTTGGTCAAAACATGGAATACAGGAATAATGATGAGCGATAGTTGCGGGTACATTGCTGTCGATCATGGTTTCCACAAGGGCATCATTCTGGCATTTCGGGGGACGTATAGCGTGACAAATACCGTGGTCGATTTGACAACGGTACCACAGGCCTACACGCCCTATCCAGTTCCAGATGACGGTGACGATAGCGAGGCTCACGAATATGAGTGCAAGAACTGTACGGTACACATGGGCTTTTATTCGTCATGGATAAATGCCCGCGATATTGTCATCCCTCAACTCAAAGCCCTTCGCGAAAAGTACCCGTCATACACAATCCATCTCGTGGGCCACAGTTTGGGAGGAGCCGTCGCTACTTTGGCTGCCTTGGAACTCAAGGTAGGGCTTGGTTGGGATAACCTTGTGATTACCACCTTTGGTGAACCGCGTATCGGAAACGATGGGGTTGCCGACTTTGTCGACCAGGTGTTTGACCTCAACGGTGCAGATTTTGAGGACTCGGCACCTGAAAAACAAATGTTCCGTCGTGTAACCCATATTGATGATCCAGTTCCGTTGCTTCCTCCTTCACAATGGAACTACAGGTCACATTCAGGTGAACTCTTCATCACCAAGCCGGACCTGTATCCCGATTTGTCTGACATCCGTATCTGCAAGGGCCCCAATGACCCACTGTGCAGCACCGGCGATGACGAGACTGAGAGTGCCCTGTTCGCTCTCAGCAAACTGGAGCGCTCTGGCAACGATTTGTTTTCAGCCTTCAAGGATGCAAGGTCTTGGGTCAAAAGCAACCAACATAAACTCAAAACCATCGGCCTTGGCATTCCCAAGTTGTGGGAGCTCTTCTTTGCCCATCGCGATTACTTTTGGAGACTGGGCCTTTGTGTTCCTGGAGGAGATCCGAAGAACTGGGAAAAGAAACAATATGACATTGGCGAGGTTAACGATGAGTTGTAGTCGAGTGTTACCTTGTTCTTCTGTTGCATCTGCATTATCCTTATTTTCGAGTTAGGCTGGCGACATTATTCTATTTCAGTTATGATGGCGAATCAACATCTATGATTTATTTTATACATAATGTTTTGTGCTTTTATGCTCAAGGCTTCCTGAACTTGACTAGACCTCCATTTCGCTCAAACCAGCCCGAGAACGCCCAGTTGATATAACCGCCGTCACGGCCGTTGTGGTCTATTTCTCCATCTTCAAATATCCAGACACCATAGTCGATACGCTTAAATGGCTTTGTCCACGTGATGGTCGTATATGACTTGATGTTGTTGAAGTTGTGCGGACAGTTTGCATGTGCCAGATTTAGAATCATGATGTTGCAGCCGCAATACTCGGGGTTGGTATCACGGATGGCTTGTGCTTTAGCAAGAGCAGCGTGGACAAACTGACTTCGCTTCATTCCTGGCTTGCTAAAACCGGAAAACTTGAGAGAACGGCGTTAGAGAGGTCACTATCTGAGGTAAGTGTAGTAGATGTTGCTTACTACATCGACCAGTTCCTTAACGAGGCCTTGTGCGACATTGACGTTAATCATGGTGGAATTTGATATAAGAACTTGGTGAGACCTGGTTTGAACATTTCGGACCTCAATTACATATAGATTTTAGGCTTCCTGATACTTATAATCATTCCCAATTGTCCCTAAGCCAGTATCATATGATTTTGGCCGCCCCAGAATTTTGACCAATGATCGGTTAACCGCCAGCCTCAATGTGAAAACTTGGCATCTTGCTGCATTTATATGTATATGTATGTGCATAGTATATAGATATAACCCAACTCAAGAAGCTCTGCTCTAGATAAGAAACGAAAATTGGCGCGGGGTAAACCTTTTACAAGCAGATACTAGGAAGGAAAAAAAAAAGGAGGCACCACAGAACAAACAGCCTTCGACGAAGACTTCCAATGTATGTATTTCCGTGTAGGTTTCGCGTTTTAAGCGGCCCTCAAGCCTGACGTTCCACTGAGCGGTTGAAATAAAGTTGGCTGGGCAGCTCCGCGCTTTTCGATTATACATACAATACACACACACACATATATATATATATACCATAGCATATAACATACCGAGTTAGTACGACATACCACATACTTGTACTTACTACATACATACATACATATGTACTGGTATGTAGTATATATGAATGAATCAATGACTACTGGTATGTACAAGTATGTACACTCAATAGCCAACCAGCAAGCGGATTGGACCTACCAACTTGACTAGACCCCTTCTGAACAATAACAAACAATAATCAGGAGTGCCATGTGACAGATAAAAGATCATGGATGGGAGATGGGAGGTGAGGAATGATGGAACACGATAGCCACTACTTTCAGCCCAATTAAACGGTTGGATGGGGCGCCCAGTCCTGATAATAATTTGACCATCTCAAACATTACCCAATCGAAGTTTATATTGCCAAACGATGCTTCATTCGATGCTTCCTTTATTAGCAGTTAATCATTTATAAAGGCGCCTGAACAATACAAAATTCGAGGCTGAACTTGGGTCAGAGGGAAAAGGACCCCCGCCCAACCTTCGCCTCATCTCCAGTTCAGCCAGCTGGTATCAGAAGAAAAAAAAGAATCACTGTGGCGGCAGAAACCACTATCAAACAATGTGCATGCACTAGACAATATGGAAAGCATCACTAGTGGTCTATTTGTCCTAACAAATGCCATGACTCGTTCAAGACAGGCCTTGTATGTTGGGATTCTTTAAAGTTAGATTTATTTGAGGGGCTAGTAGCGAGATCGACAAGGACTTTGAACCTTCAATAAGAGATCTTTCATATACAAGTACAAAAGAGCGGAAAAAGAGAAACCATGGTAGGGCATACTATGTACGAACAGATGAGTAGTGGCATCTTGAAGCCAAGTAAAGCGAGAAAAAAAAAAAAAGCCTGTATGTATGTATGTACATAAAAACAGAGGCAGAAAAGGAAAATCAGCAGAATGTGATAGCCCCGCTTCTAGGATAAGGGTTGGTTCTCCCACAAATTTGAAGTTGCGCTGCCCAGGCTTTGTCGTAAGGATGAAAAAGAAAAAAGAAACCGACTTTGCCATACTCCGAAACAATGCCCAGCAGCCCCTCCCACCAAAGCCCAAAAGTCGAACTTGTTTAATATTTGATGTTTGAAGTTGGGAAGCGTAGCTTTGCACCTATCACCTATGTACATACGTATACATCCATACCCCTAACAAGTAATTACATACATAGGTCGTTTGACCTGCATGGGGAGGCTCTCTAGCACTGACGAGCAGGGTTTGCTGCTGTGCCATGCTGTGTTATGGTGTGCTGTTAGAGAGAAGAGACTTGAAATTGACTGGCTGATATTAAGCAGGCGACCAACCCCGAAGCCCGTATGGTGCGGCGGCTGCTGTTTTATTGCTATTTTGTATCTTGAATTTTGAGGCACAAGGGCTGTGCGTAGTGCGATTTTTGTTCTGTTTTGTTTCTGTCCGTCTGATGGGGGGGGGGGGGGGGGGGGGGGGGGTTCTGAAATAACATACCATATGTACAAACACATGTAAATATGCAACCAAGAAAAAGAGCCGTAGAGAAGCACAGAAGGACATGGAATCGTGACGGATGTAACAGGGCCACTACCGGGTGGGCTGGGCCCTTCGCCCAATTATGTGGTATGTATGTATGTACATATGTATGTACTGGTATGTACGATAGCAAGATGCTGCTTGTGGCTGCAGCGTTTGGCAGCCAGTTATTTAGGCCATCAAGCTGTAACAGATAGGCTCCGCTCTTTAACTTGATGGCAACAACTTGTAAAGCCCCCCCATAAATTACTCTGTTTAGCACAAGTATAGTTTCGAATTGCTGTCCAAGCTGTGGATTCACACCCCTTTTTCACAAGCCTCCTTCCCCGCGAAGCAAGGCAGGTAGGTAGGTAGGTCATGTCCAAATTCCTTGGCCTTCTTCCTTTTCCTTTCTTTCCCTTTCTTTTTCTCTTCTTGCTCTCTCTCCTTCCTTCCTTCCTTCCTCTCTTCTTTCTCTCCACTCAACCAACGACTACCCAAAATCCCATTTTCCCAAATATCCATCCAATCCATCCAACCAAGCTTTCTTTCTTCTTTTCCCGTCTCAAAAAGTCCAGGCTTTCTTTCCTTCTTCTTTTTCTCCCCCCCTTTCCGACTGACCTGACTTCACTTGATCAGAAATCAACACCACAAAACCACATCACATATTCACAATGGCTACTGAGGTGAGTTCAGCTACACATACACATGCATTCGGCTTGTCATTTCGGTCATGAGTTTAATGGTTGAATGAGCCCTTTGCATTCTTCTCTATTCAGCACGACTTTCCCTATCTCATTCCCCCCCATTCTGCCGTTGGTGCTCCTCATCGATTGAAGCTCGCTCTACTTGGCTCTGTTCCACTCCGGTCTTTCTTGGAGACTTGGAGGTGTGTATCGCATTGGCTATGAAAGTCTCATCCTGCATGCGCAATGATGATAATTGGAAACTTGAGCTATCCAAGCCTCATTGTATTTTCTATCGTGTTGATGGAATTGATGTTGCACCTTGTGTCGATAATGACTGGCTTGTCTTGTCGCCGATTTCTGCCTTGCCCCTCACCCTATTTCCCACGCTGTCGCTTTCCGTACTATTTTCTTGTGCAGCATACTGATTTATGTACTGTGTCTGTAGCGCGAAAGGTTTGTCCACCAATACCAAGACCAGTGAACACTTCCATCACTATCAGCTACATCTGTTTCCTTCTGCCCCGATCTCGCTTCCCCTATATTTTTCTTCGGCCATGCTTCGCACCCTTTTTTTTCCTGTTTCGTACTGCGCCGCTTCTAGCGGTGTCGCGATGGGTCAAGCTATCTGGTGTTCGCCTCCTTTTCCCCGCCTTTTTCATGGCCCCAAAAAAAAACCAACAGTGCCCAACCCCGATCGGCACAACACGTCGGCACCCACGACGACTGCTTTAAAACGACCGATAGCGATTAAAATTGTATCGAAAATATCTCTGTGACAACTAAATTGGGGAGCGGGAATTCGTCACAGTGCAGAGAAACAGATTGGCCTTTTTTTCTATCACCAAGGCTATGGTTACTGACTAGCATACAGCAAGACTTTCCTCGCCCGTCTGTGCGAGCAGGCTGAACGTTACGATGAGATGGTTACTTACATGAAGGAGGTTGCCAAGCTTGGCGGTGAGCTCTCCGTTGATGAGCGCAACCTGCTGTCCGTCGCCTACAAGAACGTCGTCGGTACCCGCCGTGCTAGCTGGCGCATCATCTCCTCCATCGAGCAGAAGGAGGAGTCTAAGGGCTCGGATAAGCACGTCTCCGTCATCCGCGAGTACCGCTCCAAGATTGAGCTGGAGCTGGAGCAGGTCTGCCAGGACGTCCTGGATGTCCTTGATCAGCACCTGATTCCCAACGCTGCCACTGGCGAGTCCAAGGTGTTCTACCACAAGATGTACGTTTTCAACCCTCCCTAAAAGGCTACCTTTGATTATTGGCACGTGCGATATTCGTCACACACTTTATACACACATGTCAGAGTCTATCCATCTTTTAGTTGTATAGTTCTCGAAGCATGTGGTGAAATGTGCTCGTTGAGCGCAGTATCAGTGCATGCACGTATTCAAAAATGCAGCCAACAAAACAACCCCGCCTCCTCCCTGCCTTGCTCAAGGTTTTTTGCATGACGGGATTGGCTGGGCGATTTTTTCCTGAGGCTTTGCAAATGTAGTGGCTTCTGATTGGACCAATTGATGTGAGCGAGTGCAATAATCAATCGATATGGCCGTTACAGCAATCCGGGATGATTTGCACCCAGCTGCAAATGTGTGCTGCAAATAAGGGGAAAAATCAACAGGATTGTTGGTCGTGTGCTGTAATCATTGATATTACAACATGCCACGGCAAATCTTGAGCTGAGATTTTTCTTTGCAAGACATGGAAACAATATTGTCGACTAACACGTGAGCGTTTTCCAACTCAATAGGAAGGGTGACTACCACCGTTACCTGGCCGAGTTCGCCTCTGGCGATAAGCGCAAGACTGCCGCCACTGCCGCCCACGAGGCTTACAAGGTTTGTTTCCCACCACGGGCAAAACTGTATCAAAGTTCAACAATCCTAACAAGCTTCATTTGCACAGAGCGCCACCGACGTTGCCCAAACTGAGCTGACCCCCACTCACCCCATTCGCCTGGGTCTTGCCCTGAACTTCTCGGTCTTCTACTACGAGATCCTTAACTCCCCCGACCGTGCTTGCCATCTGGCCAAGCAGGCTTTCGATGATGCCATCGCTGAGCTGGACTCCCTGTCGGAGGAGTCGTACCGCGACAGCACCCTGATCATGCAGCTGCTCCGCGACAACCTGACTCTGTGGACCTCGTCGGACGGTGCTGAGGCCGAGGCTTCCGCTGAGAAGCCCGCTGAGGCTGCCCCTGAGGCTACCGAGCCCAAGGAGGAGCCCAAGGAGGAGACTGCCCCCGCTGCTGCTTCTTAAGCAGTTAATTTCCTTTTCTTTTCGTACACATATTCCCCCCAGTTGGTGGCTTGGACAGATGGTCACGGCCCTAACTATCCTTGCCACAACTTCAAACAGATCAAATCAAACCTTTCTTAAACAAATTTCTCTTGCATCATGTCTACCAGTCATGTTTTCTATGTTTTTTTTTTCTTTTCTTTCATTGTCTGTTACTTATGCTTATATCTCGCTGGTTGACGGCTTTTTGTGAGTCACTTGTAGGATGTGATTTATGAGGATGTGGAATGAATCCTTGAGGTTGGATTCATTGTGCTACCTAATGCACTAGGGATTGGGGTGCTTTTGTCCGGCTCTTTTCATTTCTCCATGTTTATTCGGGATTATGCCGGTTTGAGGGTGGTGCAATCGATTCAAAGATCTCACTTGGTTGTACTCGTTGCGGGTGGAGTCTAGGTAAGGATCGAGGGGCACTTTCGAGTTGGTGACAGCCTCAGCTATGGCGGCATGATGACCATGAGGATCGGCAAGACTGCCGATTACGTAGGAGAGCTGGGATGAAGATGATGTGACGGAGAAAGTGGGTTTATTTACGATCAATATTTGCATGCATTACTGCAGACACTACAACCACATCGTGTAGTTGGAAGCTGACTGTAAATGTTTATACTTTGCTGGGTTACAACACCTACTTGTATTCACAATGAAGTTGGCTTTTCTTGCAGTAAATAAGCTCAAGAAGCTTTTAGTCGAGGAATGTGCCACCGAGATTAGATGCTTACCTATTACATAGTATAGTTGTAGTAGACATTTGCTTAGAAATCAGAAGCTCGAGACAACTGACTTCGTAGCCGAGGACTTCTGCGGCTCTATGTATATTGGTTGACGTCATCAGGGTTATATGCTTAATAAGGGTTAATTTGCGGCGTAGTAGATAATTAACCAGCTACATATTAAGGGGGACGTTGAATATTGCACATTCATACATTTGTACGTACTTGGTGTCTTGAATATTGATAAGGGAGTTGTATATGACGCAGAATTTTGTTGAGATGAATGACTGAACATAATGAGCTTTGTGCACTACAAGAAGTGCATGTTGCTAGATATCATATCATTTGCCGCCTATCTATGTACTCCATCCCGAGTCGAGAGATCAATTCCCAAACATCCCGAACAGAAAGAAACAGCTAATTCTTGTGCGCTTGAAGTTAAAACAAGCCAAAAAGACGAATGAGGGAAAGAAAAAAAAAGTGAGATATAACTCGTAACAAAAGGAAACCGACAGATACACCGAAATCCCGCCCGTATAAACACCAAGAACAGAACAAAAGAAATAAGGTTTGGTAGTACAAAGGAAAAGCGTCTTAAAAGAAGAAAAAAAGAAAAAAAGTGATATAAAGAGACCAGCATCCAAACGCCGTGCTGTTATGTAGCCGTTGACCGTATAAAAGAAGAGATAAAAAGAAATAACAAAGGAAAAGAAAAATGGTACAAAAGAGAAGAGTTGGAGAAAAATGAACAACAGGTGCAGAGGGCGGAGGCTTCATAGAAACTGAAGAACCAAGAAACCGCGGTGATGCACAGCCATTGTTTCACCATATACAAGTGCTCAACTTCTCGTTTGGGAAGTAAAGACTCCAAGACATGGCGTATCATTGTGCGCCAGAGAACCGCCCTTTCCTTTTTTTTTTTGGAGGGGGAGGCAGGCAAAGGGATGGGCCTAGGTCTACGCCGCCATCACAGCAACCGGCGGCGGCGGCGCTTGCACCGGCTGGTCTGCCTGTGCCTGAGCGGCCTGTGCCTGAGCTTTCGCCTGAGCGTGCAAGCGTGCGCGCTCCTGCTGCTGGGCCTTGATTAGGAGCTTCTGGGCGCTGCGTAGGCGGGCTTCTTTCTCCTCGATCAGGCGGGAAGGGCGGGGCGGGCGGCCGTCGCTAGAGTCGGAGTACAGGCTGCCGTCGTCGGTGGTGGAGGGAGCGTTCATGCTGGAGGGCGACTCAGACGGCGGAGCCAGGTCGGGAAATTGGTCCAGCGGGGTGTGCAGCGGCACGGGAATGGCAGGCGTGGCGTCGGTGTACATGTTGGTGTGCTGCGGCTTGGGCGGCAGGTTGAGCCAGCGTCGCCAGCGGGAGCTGCGACGCGGCATCTCGACAAAGGCGTGCATGTCGGGTGGTGGGGCGGGAGAGAGGGCGTGGGTGAGGGAGTGGAAGATGCCGGGAGCGGATGGAGAGGGAGGTGTGGCAGAGGAGGAGGTGGCGGGTGGCGACTCTGGGTCGGCGGCAACGAGTGGTGGGGGAGCGGTGATAGCTTGGCCCGCGTGGGTGAGGAGACAGGACTTGTAGACCTCATTGCGCCAGATGTGGATGCGCTGGAGATGCGCTGGCGAGAGATAGATGGACATTTTGTGTGTGTGTGTGTGTGTGTAGTTGATGATTAACTTGTTATTCTTGCTGTTTATCAAGTTGTTGGTTGGATAGTAGAGAAGATGAAGAGGGAAAATGGCTCTCGCTCGGACAGTGCAATTTTCGGAATGTGGGCAGAACGCACAAACGTTTTGGGGCAGTTCGAGAAGGAACCCCCAAGGAACAGAAAATGATGGGCAAACCAAGAGATAAGACGAACACAACGGACCCAAGAAAATGCGACTCTACTCTTTGGGTATGTATGTATATATATGTATGTATGTGCAAACCAAGCGGAGTGTATGTACTTGTATTGTAAAGGACGGATGGAAGCCTTTAGAAGAAGTTGATTCTGGGAAGAGCGGGATGCACAAAGTAAGAAGCTGTAGTGGAAATCTCACGAATTACATGTAAGAGAGAAAGAAGCTGAAAGTGAAAGAACAAAGGCGGAATGAATGGAAAGAGAGAGGCCTTGCCTTTTGCGAGAATGGCAAGAGCAAAAAAAAAAAAAAGGCAGAAGAAAGAGAAAAGGAAAGAAAGGAATCGAGATGGGCCAAACAAGAAGAATTTAGAAGGAACTAAACAAAAACAAAATGCGGGGAGGAGCCGCTGTGGTGGTGGGCAACAACGGAATTATTTGGTTAGCGGCCGAGTTTTATAATGGAGGCAAGAAAAGATGCCCTCCAAGCTCCAAGGTATAGATAGCAAAAGTGAGAATGAATGAAGAAAAAGGAATTAGAAAATGAAGGGCAGATGGTCGGACAAAATTAAATATGTATCAGAGAGCAAAGATCAATATGAATAAAAAGGGAGGAGAAAAAAAAAAGGAAAGGAAAGAAAGAGGCAAGACTGGCTATCTTGGAGCACAGAATGTGGCGGTTTCTGAGTCTTTGTACTGAAGGAGAGGAAAAAGGAAAATAAAAACGGTTCCGTGGGTTTGTATACAACTACATTTGTATGTACATATATATGTATGTACAAGCAGGAAAAAAAAAGGAGCTTGTAACCGGGGGTGAGATAACTCGAGTCACCTTGCCAGTACATATGTACATAGAATAAGAAAGAAAATAAACCCTCGTCACTTTGTCGGGGAAGAATAATAGCAAGGTCTTTTATCAATGAGTCCGGGAAGTTGGGAAAACACAACGATGTTAATTTTTGGTGTAGGGCCTGGGGAAATAAGTTGTACAGAGGTTTTATATTACAGACTTTTTGATATATTGAACTCGTTTTGGCACAAATTTGACACTGACTTTTTTTTTCTTCCTTTTCTTTTTTTTTCTCGAGAAAAAGATGAATTTAAGCTGTTGATTGTGACGTGACGTGATGTGATGGACTTCAGAACCTCTGCTTTTTGCTTTATGTACTGGTATATTTTTATTCTTATATTTTGATCGCTCCAGCTCAGGTGCCCCTCGAGTCTCGAAACCATGCAAGGAGTTTTCAATCTGGCTTTATTTATATTTTTACAACATTGTGTGTCAGCATCTACAATACAAAATATGGTTATGAGAGCTAGTATGGACATACATACATGGTACATATGTAATGGAGCTTATCGGCTATAGGAAAAATGATATCAACAAACTTCAAGAATGAGCAAATGATAAACAGTCGACAAACATGGTATGTATGTACATGTACATAGATACGGTTGTTATAAACTTGTCATAGCGTGTTAAAGCTTGAGCTTTTAAACTAGCAAAGCTAATGTCTAAACCTGTCCGCCAGCTGTAAACCCACTTCACGCTACTGGGCCCGTCTTGACCTCTCCGGAATAACCCACAAAAAAGAAAGAAGGTAAAAGTCAAAAGACCTCAGGCTAATAAGACTCTGTTATGTATGTCCTTCACCTGCGCCTTTTACACAAGGCCATACATACAGGCCAAGATGGGATGACACTTTTTTGCTACATTATTACTATTACATATTTCGAGGATGATTTAAACATATGAAGTATGGTCTAACTCTCACCTGTCACAACAATCCTGCGCGTCCTTTGTTGGCCATAAGTCCAAGTGCTAATTTGTTGTTTTTCTATCACGGATTCAAGGATTTGCAATAAGAACCTGGTCATTATTCTGCACTAGTTCTGCCTTATCAAAGCCTTTTTCTTTCCTCCGAGATTATCGAGGGCTAGCTTTGTTACATACTACCGATGTTCAAGCTTTTTAACCCTCAAGCCTGACTAACAAGAGTGGAACTTGCCGTTCTCTCTCTGTGTGTTACTCTTGACCTCTTGGCTCATCAATATCTTGTTTATCGCTGACTTTTGGGTGTTTGAGTAATTTGTTCCTTCTTCCTCAAGTATCGTGAATACCATACTACATACATACATATCAAACTTCCACCAAATTGGTGGCATCTATCTCTGCTAGCCGTCGATTTAACCCATGTACAATAGGACTTTCAGGCAGGTCGGCCTAGTTTACAGTGCAGCGCTCTTGAGTCTCTTGGCACCTTAAAAAAAAGATCGTCCTCTTTCTTAGCTCAACCTCTCGGTGTTCTTCAAGTTGCGAACCAGAGAAACAAACTCATATGACTTGCAATCATGAATCATGACAAAAACTCCCTGGCAAGCGAGAACAAGAAAAAAAGGAAAAACACAAAACAAAACAAAGCAAAACGCCCAGTAACGCCCATCGAGAGCAAACTGATCTGCCTTTTTGCACCGGCAGAAACCACCGGCACTTGTCCTTTTCTCGCACTTGCTCAATCTTCCTATCGGCAAAGGGCATGAAGCTATTCGCGGCCAACATGCTGTATCATTTCCAGGGATCTCAGCGGCTCTATGCGTCGCACAAGATTCCATATACGTGACTCTGATTTCCTTGATCACTATTCTTGTACCTTGCTACAAACTCTCAAACCCTTACACCAACAAAAACCTGTCTCTTTGTCTCTCCCCTTTCCTCCCTTTGTGGGAAAAAAAAAACACATATCGTCTAGCGTTCCTAGAAACAGCCTAGGTCCGGAATGAGGAAACCCTGATCAATGATCAATCGCCTAAACAGGACATCACCTCCGGCTGGGATCGCCAGAGCCGCAAGCCGTAGGCTAGTTCACTTGCTACTACTGCTACTACTACTGCCACTATTAAGTACTACTTTAACTTGTAAGCTTGTACGATGTTTAGGTGCCATCAAACGAGCTTAACTGCCAGAGGAAACACTCTGAAGTGATGTTTGTCGATCACGATCAATGGGCTATATTGGGTTTCCAGCTATTGACTGGGGGTTTGTTGGAGAGATAAGCTACTTTAGCGTGTTGCTTTATGTATACGTATGTGCTCCTCGCTATTTGCTATGTACTTTTTACTACTTTTACATTGCTACCAAGGGGTAATACATACTACAAAGAAGACCGTACATTCTTTTTCCAGAGATAGAGGCTCGCGCATTACGTCAGGCGGGCTGATACGTTTATACGTGTGTACTACAAGAAACTATGTATTTACACAAGTTTAGTAAGCATCATCATCAGTAACACCAGATCTTTATGAGCTGTCTTTAGATACGTCGGCATTTGGAAGCTGGGATGGCCAAGCACAGACCCAGACGACGGCTTTTTTATTTCCATCGACCGTTGATTTTTTTTTTTTTTGTTATGTGTGTGAGTTACTCTCTGACTTTCCCGCACAGCCGAGATCACAGCAAAAAAGTTACGTACGTAAGATGGCCACCTCTAGACTTGTAGGGCAGCACAAGTGCAGCGAGGAGGTGTTGGGCTTTTGGTAGCCCTTGTTTTTGTAGGCGGGTCGCTTCTTACTCAACTTCGGTTAGACAAAAGTTGGCAAGGGAGCCAGGAACAAGCGGGCAAGGAGAACTGGCCAGACAATTAGATATGTAAGGCACAGGCAAGACATTAAGGTTGTTATTCATGGTTTATATTGTTTTCTCTTTCATTGCTACTGCTATGCACATACTGTGTGTGGTGTATCTCGTTTTCTCATGGAGTTTTCACCTGTCTTGCTACTAACCCTAAAACCAACCCACTTCCGTCGAAAGCAACTTCAACTTTGTTTTCCTGTGTTAATTCTTCTCCCTTATATGTATGTATGGTATCACATCCGCTTCGGACCTTTGTTCACATGCAATGCAACTTGTGTGAAATGGTCAATTAAATAAGCTGACGTGACACTTGATTTTCAGCTCATTTCAAGTTTGTCCTTTTTTTTTCAAACTCAAAATTCACATAACCCAACCGTCCCTCCCAAGCCATCGTGTCCCATCTCTCAATAACGATGTGCGCTTATATTTCCTATTTCTATATATACATACAATGCACTATGTGTGTACCCTTTGAGACCTCAGTATTTATGTACATGTTTTTGGCATTTCAATGTACTACTTCATGCGTACTGCTGCTGCGTGCTGTCTTGCTACAAGTTATACCAGACCTTCTTCTTCTCACAACGCAAAAGAATAGAACTAGAGTAAAGAATCCTCTAGATACATAGTCACCTCGCTTCGTGGCTTTTGTGGCTTGAAGTCTTTTCACACCCTGTACTTTCTTGTTCCGTTATCGACCCCCCTTTTTTGTCTTTCCCTTCTTTGTGCTCATATACTGATAATGTATGTACTATGTATGTACCCCTCTCAAGCTTATGCCTTGCATCTCGTAAATTCATTACAAGAGTAAAGAGTTACACTGCCACAACCGAACGGGCCTTGTCTTGCTCAAATTCAAAGTCGTATAAGGATAAAAAGTAGTCTATTAATCTTTTGATGCCTTGAGACCAACCATGGGTGTATGTATACCATACCAATCAATCCATTTCCGTTACCATAATGCTCTCTTTTCTTCACAATAATGCCCTTTTTTCATCTTCATCTAACGGATAAGCGAGTCGATAAAGGACACCAGCTTAGCCATCCAATCTTCTTCAATCTCTGCTACATTCATAAACGACCACCCCCATTTACCGCCAGCAAGGACAAAAGAACTGTTGCCATTGGCTTCCACGCTCTACTGCACTTCGGGCTTCAGACTCTCCCATCCGCCCATGGCATCACCCGAATCATCCAGCAAATCCACCTTGGCACTGGCAGCCGGTGCCGTAGCCACAGCCGCAGCCAGAGTCGTCGAAGGCACTGGCTTTCTCTTTGCAGGAACCGGCGGCGGCGTATTGGCTTTGATCTGGCTCAACTGCACAGGCGGCAATTGACCCATCCCGGGCAGTCTCACGCCTGCACTGGCATTGTGAGTCAGCGGAGATCCAAACGAACTCTCCCCATTGGCATTGGTTCCCGAGGTAGAGGTGCCAGGGGAACTGAGAAGACGAGATGGAACCGAGCGGGGATTGCTGTTGGCGGCAGCGTCAACCATTCCTGGAAGACCAACGGCACTGCTGTTGGTACGCACAGAGGCCATGGCTTTCGTTAGTTCGGAGGGACGCGGTGAGTTTGCGGGACTTGGTGTGGCCAGCGGAGACGCCGCAGTTGTGGGCTCCTGACCACTGGCTGGAGACTTGTGGGCAGACAGCGTAGACGATCGGCTTGGGAGAGGCGGTGGCTGGACAGGAGATGACGGTGATACCGCAGGCTTTGTCTTGCTAATTGTTGCAGCCGTCACGGTAGAAACCGAGTCAGACAGTGTCTCCTCTTCCTTGATGCTGCTGGGCGAAGCTGCAAGATGCACTGGTTTCCGCGCAATAGGCGGCGGGGCCCGAGAAGCTGTACCGTTATTGGACGAGCTATTGGGGGTTGGCTTCAATGGCTGCATAGACATTGAGATACCCGGCTGCTGCATAATCAAATCAATGCTGCCCGGACTCGTAGACGGTATGGCGGCCGCATTTGGTCTGGGCGGCGGCACCGGAGGATTGCTGGATCTCCGAGTAGTCAGGGGTTTTCCAGGTGGCGATACAGACATTGAAGAGCCAGACGAACCGCCAGTGGTAGCAGAAGAAGCTTGTCTGCGGGGCGGCGGAGGCGGCGGAGGCTCTTGTCGAGCACCAGCAGGAGTTGTGGAGCTACCCTCAGCCAAGCTGAGCCGACTAAACTGAGTTGGCATGTTGGGGCGACGCGCAGATGCCATCATGGCCGGAATATTCACGACTTCATATGGCGACGAAGAAATGCTGCTCGAGAGACTTTGCTGAGAGGCGGTCCGGGGAACAGCAACCCAATCAGGCTCGTCCGAATGTGACGCAGAAAATGGGTTGCTAGAACGGCGAGGGTTAAGCTTCATATTCTGCGCAGACGTACCAGAGCTTGTTCCGGTCGCACTGCTGTTCATTTTGGAAGCTGAAATCTCTACTCTTGCTGGCTGGCCATTTTCAAGCCACCAGCGTTGCCGAGCAGAGCTGGCCGGTGGGAGACCAGGCTCGACCGAGTCATAGCCAATCAGTTCTTCGTCCTCGGTATCGCCATCACCGGCATCGATCAAAGCCGAGGAAGAGCCCATATCGGCCTTGCGTTTGCGGTACAACTCTTCGCTAATATCGTGGCGGCGTTCCTCATCAACTTGGTTAACAGTGCACTGGAACGTGGCATAGACAGGCCGATGATCTGAGAATCGCAATGGAGCACTGTTGTAGGCATACTGCTTGAGATTTGAGCCTTTGCGCAGGATACGGTCTGTCCATGCAGGAATGCGAGCCTTTTCGGATGTGTCGTATCTGTCTATGCCAACGTCAAACTTGTAGGTGGGATCAAAAGCAATGCGAGCCTCAGAGTAAAACGGGAAAGCAAGGCCCGCAATCATCTGCAGATTCAGCTGATCGTTGTCATACAAAGTAGGAAGATCCCCTCGCTCAATAAGATCCTTGGTCCTCACGAGATCCAGGCCGATGCGGTAGTTGAAATCTCCCAGCCAAATCACCGTGTCATGGTCGTCGATGGCTCTTCCTCGTTGAAACCGGACACCGTTATTAATGGTTTCGTAGTCACGGTTGCGTTCATCGTAGTTGGAAAAGCCAGCAGCAAGATGAGCCGTAACAAAGCAAATCTGCGTGTTTGCATAGGTGAAGCGAATAGCAACAGCTCCCTTGTTGCCAGCCATTCCAGAAAGGCCAGTCTTCTTGGTACTTCCTTCGACATCCTTGATGTTCTCCAGCTCAGATGCCTTGACAAAGATACACAAGGCAGCACCAACCAGCTGGCCACTGCGAAGAAGCACATACTTCTCGCCGCCAATCTTCTTGGCATGGTCATTAAGAGTGCGCTTCACAGCCCGTTCCCAAAGAACCTTGCGCGAAGGATCGCTGTTCATAATCTGCTGAGGACTCAACTCAACTATTTCCTGGAACCCACAAACGACAACTTCAGGCTGCTCTCCATGAAGCTCGGGCGGGCAAAGCCACGGCGAAAGATCATGATCGAGACCGTCGGTACGTCCGTTGAGGTTGAACGTTCCAACCCACATTGTAATGTTTTTTGTAGTTGAGAACTCTTCAGTGCGCTTGTTGAGCTCCACAGACACAAAATCACTGATAGGATCGTATAAGTGCACAGGCTTCTGTCCAACCAGGCGGCCAAGCAGCATATCAATAGTGATCTGCCTGGATGGATCTGTAAAGTTGTTGTGGTAGAGGCGTTGCGCCGACTTGCGCAAGTCAGCCATGGCACCCGATATCGACATCTTGCCGTGCCTTGTGAAAGACGTCTTGAGGGCGCCAGTTCCAGCATAGATCTTGGAAAGTGAATCGCCGTTGTCAGCCCAAAGACTCGAGTGGCGCATCCAGAAATCAGCCGTCGCATATTCGCCACGATGGCCGAGGAAGGCTTCAACAGCCATCTGCGAGATTATGGTCTGTATAAGGTTCGTGCGATCCAAACAGTCCAGACAGTTGGTACGAAAGGTCCCCTCTTGACCTAGAGTTGGAACCATTCTTCTTGATGAGTTTGCAACACCACCATCAGCAAAATCGTCGACTTCTTCAGCACAGTAATAGGCGAATCCATCAGCCGAATGATCAATAAGTCCTCGGATGTCTTTGGCTGCTTCGTAGCCCATGGTCTTGGTCTCAGCATGGAAGTCATACTCGGTACACCGCAACAAAGCATGGTGTCTGGCGGCTTGACTGCCTGTTGTCTTGCTCAATGGGCAGTGCTGGATACCATAGCGGTATTTTTCTGTAAGCTCAAGCTCACCGCTCTTGGTTTCGCTCAGCAGGTTCACAACATGAACTGCTCCATACTGGTGTTCCAACTCATCAAAATGCTTGTCAAAAGCGGGCTGTGTTCCTTCGGGCGACCGGGTAATGGTAATCTTTTGTCGTCCAGGTACCAAATCTGCAGCCTGCTCCCAGAATACAGGAACGGAGCCACGCACTTGAACATACGAGAAAATTGTTCCAGAAGGACTCCAATATGTTGTTTCGGTCTCAACAAAGTTGGCGACGTTTCCGTCGTCGTCAATGCCACGGGCGTTGAAGCGGGTTCCTGCTCTACGGCAAGACAGTCGAGAGATCACACTGAGGAAGGAAGGCAAGCCAGAAAGCTGAGATCCCCGGAGCGGCGCCATGTTTTGCGGGATGGTCATGGTGCCACAAAAGCCACGAATAGCTGATATAAGCATGTGAGACGAGTCAAGCGCACGGCGCGCTTCTGGTATGAGCCGTGACCGGAACTCAACTAGAGGCTTGATCATAAAGGAATTCCATAGAAAGGCTTCGTCGAAATTGTCAATGTTGTAGGAATTTGTGTTGGATGGTCTAGTTTATTATGTCAGTTTGTTTGTCTTGTCATGAGAACAGCTACCAACCACTTTATATGATCACATGTGATTAAAAATCGTGGGGTTTGTTGTCAAACAGCAAATTGCCAGCCAAGGAGATTTTGAAAAAGTCTTACCTATCTTGCAGCCGGTTTGTAAGATCAAACTCCGTACTGTAGTAAAAGCTGCCATTGCTCAGAAGTTTGCGCAACTCGTTGCATGGATGTTCTTCAGGTTGGATACCAGCGTATGTTTGAAAATCGCGGCGCGCTGATATGCCCTGAGAATAAACCGAATCATCGTCATCCCACATGTCGGTTCCAGAGATGTGTTCGTCATATCTTGAAGTGCTAAGGCAATAGAATGCAACAGCATCAATGCGCTCTACGCTTTCGTTTGGCCGGATAGCGGCAGCTCTTGACGCTTTTGTAATAACACAAAGAAAGACATCCTGGTTGACTGTGATCAGGCCCAGGGTTCCGTGAATGGGCAAGTGTGTAAGCGGTGTGTAGTCTCGAAGCAACGACTTGGAGCATGGCGCAAGCTCGACGATGCACTTGGAAATGGCATTGGCATCTGACATAGCACGCGACCGGTATACGGACGCGAGAGAACCGTTTTCTATAGCCTCAGTGGTTGTGGGACTGTGGCGGAATATAAGAGCATGCTTGTCAGAGACGATAGCAATCGAGCGGTGCGGATGGTCGCGAATCATGAGCTCGCAGCAATTGTCAGGGGCAATGGCAACCGACGGTGCCGACGGCGTTGTTGGAGACCAAGTACTGGCGCGTTCCATTGTGACTGGGCTTGTGTATCAACGGTGAGGAAGTTCGTATGGAGGGAATGTCGGAGGTGGCAAGTAGACAAGAAGAAGTTTTCTAGGGCGTCGGAAGCGACCGCATAGGCAGGATATGAAATGGCCGATAGCCAAAGAGAGTCTGCAAGTGGGAAAAAGACGATCGGATATTGCGGAAGACGAATCGGCAGTCGAGGAATAGCACGTTTCAAGAAGCCGGAATGGACTGCAGGCTCAAGGCAAGCTCGAGTTGAGTTAGAGTACAATGCGGTGACTTTTCTCACAGGCCAGAATTTTGCGCAGTACTTTTCATTGCAATACATACATACACATATAATGCTGAGCTGAGATAGGATTGTGGAACAAATGAAGCGTCGGCCAATCGCAATACTCTAACAAGGTCGAGCAACAGAAGATGACGCAATAAGACGAGCAGCGCAGTTCGATTTGAGGTACATATATGTATGTATACTTGTATGTATCGCAATGGAGAACCAACCGAGGCGAATAAATAAATGTATGTATGATATAAAACAGGCTCAAAAAGAGCCCTGAAAGAGAAGAGAAGTAGATAGAGAGACAACTGCCGCTGTGATAAGCCACAGACAAGATAACAGCGTTGGTACAAACGCAATGACGTTGAGAAGCAAAGTATCGTCTAAGCTGATTTGTTTTGGAGTTGGATTTGGGTTGGATAGCCCTGTTATGCTTGATCTGTGGGAGCTAACAGTTTTGTTACTAAACGCTACGAGAAAACATCAACAATAGGTGATTTGTGAAATGGGGCTCGACAACCCCAAGTAAAATAGGGCATGCTAGCTTGGCTTACAGCGCCAACAGAGCATCAACAGCGCCAGCCACAGGCTAAGTTTGATCACTAAATGCCCTGTTTTTAGGGGGAAAAAGCGGTGTAATGCAGGTTTTGTTCCAGTGTTCGTCTGCTATGTACATATGTACTTGTACATATGTACTTATACACAAAATTCATCTATGTATGTACATAGTACTATACCAATGACTTGAGAACAGTCAAGGCCATCTGGCATTTATATTATGAGCAAAGAGTACCATTCTTCATCTTGGATGACATGTTCTAACACAACATACTGTTTTTATGTATGGTTGGGATTTAGCTATGTATTTATAGCTACCGATTTCAAGTTAAACTACATGTATGTACTTAGAGAAACAGAGAACAAATTTACAAAGTCTATATTTCTTAGAATAACCAATTATCATGCTGTTGCTATTTACTTAGTAGCAACAGGAAGTACAGCCTAGCAAAATCGACACGTTGATTGGCATACTTACACAGATCACGAGTATACATACGCAGTATGTAAGTATGTACATATGTATGTGATCGATTTCGATAGGTTCCACTTATCAGATTCTAAGAGCGTCCAAATACAGAATCATGTTTTATCACACAATACAGGAGCATATATGTGCAAAGCTTACTGCTACTATGTAAGAGCACCTTGATTTCACTCTTCTTTTTGACTGGTTTCTATCTTGGTTTCTGCAAGTGAATATGATGAATTTGTTATGTAGTTATGTATTGTTGATGTTTGAAATCCCGACTGTCCCTTACTAAGCTTGACTTGCACTACTAAAGTACATTCCCAGTTGCGCTATTTCATAACTACACTCCCGCGCTTATGCAACCTTCTTTTGGGTCACCTTGCCTTGCCTTTGTTTGTCTGCCTTTACTTGAAACCTCATTTTGGATAAACAACGCGATTCAACGTCGGCTTTTTCTACAGTTAGAATCAAAGTTCTACTGTCACCTGCACCTCCCATTTGATTTCTTGGTTTCTACTGTTGTCTTGCTGTTCCTGTTTCTATTTTACCTTCTCTTCGCCATTGATTCATTACTCTCCTTAAATCCCTACTGCTTCTAGCGGCGACACCGATCAATAAAGCATTGTCCACAACAAACAAGGCAGCACTCCAAACAACAACACACGACAATACAAATATATACTCGGCTGGTATATGCAAGAAACATCAACACCACCTGGGTTTGCTTACGTACATATCCTTACGTACGTCATATATCATTACTTCATTTTATATGCATGCACATAAGTTTATATTTGCATTAAAAGTTGTTAAAACGCCTCTTTTCCAACTTACGTCGTCCTCCGATTAACTGATCCTGAGTTCGCTTGACAAAAACGAAGTACTGTCAATTCTCAATTCTTCGATTTAATCAACTCTCACCATCACCTAAAATGGCCCCCCAAGATGGTCAGCGACAGGTTCGCTTTAAAGATCAGGAAAACAGCCACAGTCCTGACGGCCGTGCCTCTCGTCCGCGACCACAACGAAGCCCCAACTCGTTAACAATTGATCGGCAACCACAAGATCGAGAACAAAACTCAGTATCCGGCCGCGCAGAGTATTCGCCAGACCCCCGCCAAACCGACAAAGCCCGGCCCTCGTACCTGAATCCCCATAACAATAATGGCAGCTACACTCGCGATAGTCCCCAAAACTCTGACCGCGACCGTGACCGCAATCGCGACTATCCCAAAAGTAACGGCAACAACCACGTCAATCCCTACCCCCCCACACACGGCCACGGTTATCAGAGTCGCCACAAGGCCCGCCAGAACTCGGGCAATGGTGAAGACGAAGACGAAAATATCGACGACAATGGCTCGTCCTTGATCCCAAATGCAGTGAATACCAACAGTCGCTTCCAAAGAACGCCTATTTCGGGAGATGAGCATTCCCAGCCTCGGGCTGCGCGCCCATCATTTGGTCGAACTTCATCCCATAACCTCTACAACCCCTCACGCGGCCGGCCCTCCGCTCCGCAATCGAATCGGCCATATTCGGAGTTTCACTCGGGCACTCGGCGTCCCGAAAGAAACCGGCGCAAGCACGTTCTGAGCAACCTTCGGCGGAGGAACATGGGCTATGACTTTCGCATCAACGACTCGGACTCAGAAGGCGAGGCGCCAGCTCCTGAAGAAGCCTCTCTCGATTCAGAGACGGTCATGTTTCTCATTAGCGAAAACCAGGAGCCGACAGAAGCCGACTACCAGGATCCCAATAGTGCTGAGCGCCTCAACTGGCAGAGTATGTTAACTTCGGTGCTTAGTGGTGATGTCATTGGCCAGGAAAAGCAGCGTCTTACGCCCACCATTGATAAGAAGGATCCCAAACTTATCGACGAGTTCTTTATTGCCTTTCGTGCTGCCTACTTTCGCCGCCACGAATCAGTTCAGCGCAAGACTTTGGAAGACGCCCGGTCCGAAATTGCACGGCATATTGACGCCATCATGAACTTCAAGGTCAAGGGTGAAGATGAAGCCGACGGCAAAGATCTCATGGCGCAGGTCAACGACGTGCTCGGCTCGATCCAAAAGTGCCACTCAATGTACCCATCTATCCAGAGACTTGAGGAGCACCACCACGCTGCCAAGACAGAACCTTTTAAGAAGTCGTCCAAGACTATTATTGCCTGGCACAACACTGTCAAGATGATTGAATTGCAGCTCAACATTCTGCGTCTTTGGGTTGGCAACGACGACCTGGTAATCGAAAAGTCAGAGGACGGTGTTGCCAAGGAGGCGTCGTCCTTCATTCATCGCTTGCTGAACGACGGATCGCTACCCACGTTGTATTCAGCCACTGCTCTCTCGGATACTACACCCTCAAAGGACACCTCTTCCAACGACAACTCGGAAAACGCCCAGTCAAAATCGGAATCAGCCGAGCTCAGCTCCCCGAAAGCCCTGTCGTACGAAGATGAAGATGAAGATGAAGATGAGGAGAGCGTGCTACAGAGAGCCCGCAACGGCGGCGTGATTATCGATCTTTTGCACGTGATTCGTCGCAGCAAGAAGACCATTATCAAGTATGCCAATGAGTTCAACGAGCGTCATCTACCGCCTCCCATTGAAGAACTCACGACTTTGATTAACTTTCCCTCGCGTTTGGTTCAGACGATGCTTCAGGAGCAGGTGGCTAATGCCAAGACCACCAACATCAAGATGGCAGCACGCACCAACTCGCTAATTCTGGACCAAATGATGCTTCAGTTTAAGACGCTTCTTCGCATATCGGTCGGCATTGACACGCAGTATCAGTGGATTATCAAGCATGAGCACAACTGGGACGTGCCTGACAGTGTGGACGAGACCTATGTGCAGGACGTGTTCATGGTGTTGCGCTTTTACTTCAAGATGCTCAACTGGAAGCTTGCCAACAACAAGAACACGTTCAAAGAAGCAGAAGTCTTGTTCCAGGAATGGGAGTTTGTCCACAGCATTGGCGGTCACTTTGATAACTGGGAGGTTGAGCTTGCCGAGCACTTTACTCACGTAACGCACAAAACTCTCGCACGTCTCGCTGATACATTTGAGCGCGAGATGCGTGAAAAGCCTGAGGAGACGATAGAGGCCATGAACAAGCGTATTAAGGCGTGTCTGGATTCGGTGCGTGTCCGGCAGCGAATGCTTCAGCGGTTTTCTCGTCTCTTCAACGACAACTACGCAAACGCCAGTGACTACAGCCTTCTTTTGGAGCCATCTCGGTTGCAGGAAATGTTTCGTATCCTAGATTCTTCAGACCACGTCCGTCTGCAGTCGCACTTTGATGAGCAGGGCATCATGATTATCTGTTCGCCGTCAATCATAAAGCTTAACAAGATGGAATATGTGAAGTCGATGATGGCTTTGACCTCGGAAAAGCAAATCGAAAACGACTCCAACATATACTACGTGATATTGATCATGGCCGAAGACCCTCCCATCTGGCCTGGCAAGACAGTCGCAGTGCAGTTGGGTGAGCAGGTTTTGGATTTGCAGCCTGGATATTTGCGTCTATTAGCCACCAGCACGGATGAACGCCACTCCCAAGCCAACGAGGCGTTTTTACAAGCTATTGGCATGAAGCTTGATCTAGTCATGGACAGGCGCTCCAACATCACCAAGGTCAATCAGAAGCTGACGGAGCTTCGGCGTGTGGCGTTTAAAATTTCCAACATTGCCATGGAGAGCGCCGAGATTATCCGCGCTGAGACTCGGGGCAAGGGCTGTGAAGAGCTAGTCCACACGTGCTTCATGGCGGCTACTGAGTTTGGCCAGCGTGCGGTGCATTACATGGACGAAAACCGGCGGCAGCTAAACAACATCAAGCTGAGCAAGCTGGGGCTCGACTGGGTCAGTTTCATTGATGAAGACTGCACCGGCACGGATAAGCGCACGCTCCGCTGGGCTATGCAGGCTCTTGAGTTTGTTTCTGGCATGACCCGCGGCCGCCAGATTCTTGGCCTTTCAGACTCTGACTGGACACGCTTGCGACAAAGCGTCTCAGGATGTATGAAAATTCTGGTTCAGCATCTAGACGTCATGGGTGCTCGGTCATCCGTTCAGGCCAAGGCTGAGCAGGATCGCAAATACGAAGCATACGAGAAGCAGACCAAGATGCTCGAGGGCCGGCTCAAGGACGACGAAAAGGCGGCCGAGCTGGTGTCGGAGTCGCGTCTGATGGCCATCAACAAGTATGGCGAGACTTGGCCTATCAATGACAGTGAGAAGCTGGGAGTTGGCCGTGTTCTGGAAGACGACAACGAGCTGGACCGGTCCTTGATGGACATTACGTCAGCAACTAACAACGGGTCGATGCGCTGGCAGCTGGGAAACCTTTTGGGCTCTGGTGCCTTTGGCCGGGTCTATGTCGGGGTCAATCTTTCTCGGGGTCAGATGATGGCGGTCAAGGAAATTCGTCTCCAGAAGGATATCAAGGCCATGGCCAAAGTCAAGAGCCAAATCATCCACGAGGTCAACATTCTCAAGTCCCTTGATCACCCCAACATCGTGGCTTGCTATGGAGTTGAGGTGCGCAGAGACAGAGTTTACATTTTCATGGAATTCTGCTCTGGTGGATCCCTTGCTGGCCTTGTTGATGGCGGGCCTATCGATGATGAGGTTGCCCTGCAGGAGGTGACGCTGTCCATCCTTGAGGGTCTTAAGTACCTCCATGAGCGGAACATTGTTCATCGTGACATCAAGCCAGCCAGTGAGTTTTACTCTTGTCAACACAATGCGTTATCCATGTACTAACTTCTACAGACATCCTCCTTGACCACAACGGCATTGTCAAGATTGTCGACTTTGGTGCCGCCAAAGTCCTCGATGCGCCTCCAGAGGCAGATAATGTCCACGCATTCAAGAGCCTTATGAGCCACGGCTCCTTCTACAACGTCCAAGACAAGAAGGCCAGCGCCGAGACCATCGAAGGCACCGCCGGCACTCCCATGTACATGGCCCCCGAAACCATTGAAAAGACGGACGATGAAACGCCCAAGGCCGCCGACATATGGTCTCTTGGCTGCGTTGTCCTCGAGCTTGCCACGGGCCAGCCGCCGTGGCCCGGGGCCGACAACGAGTTTGCCGTCATGTTCAAGATTGGCAACGGCGTGATGCCCGAGATGCCATCGGAAAACCAGCTCAGCCTTTCGGGATGCGATTTCATCCTTCGCTGTCTGGTGGTGGATCCGAAGAAACGCGCGACTGTGGATGATTTGATGAAGCATCCATGGATTCAGCAGGCTGTGGCGGCAAGCAAAGATAGCGAGGTGGAGATGCCGAGTGACTCGAGTCAGGGCGGGACGCCGTCGGGGACGCGCGGGCCGACCGACGGGTATGTTTCCGGGTGTTGAGCAGTGATTTTCTTTTTCTTTTCTTTGTTTCCTTTTTATCCGTGATGGGCATATTTCTGCCATATAAGGGAGGTTCTATTTTGTTTTCTTTATCTCGTTTGCATTTGGCGGCGGCTTGTCTGATTTAATAGTCAATGTACAATGGTTTATAATGGTTTGGGGGTTTTGTTTTCCAAAGAGATCAAGAGATTGTCACTGTATTAATGCATGCTGTTGTCTATATATTTCAGGGCGTTGTTCCTCTTTTTTTAAGAAATGTGACCCCAGAATGTTATCACGGGAAATACAACTGACAGAAACTCCCTACACGCCAAACACCAAACCCATGAAAAAGCAAAAGTTCAAAACCCTAATACTCAAAAGTCATGCCACCCATTACAGAAACGCGCGTCTACTCTTCTCCCTCACAGCCCACAGGCACCACACACGAGCTCCTCACGGGACACGTCTGCCAAATCACCCTGGAAACCTCGCAGTTGACCTTTTGCGGCGCATCCATGGCCCACAGCACATCCAGATGCTCGTACTCGGGAATCACCTTGGCATGCACCACGCGCGCGTGGGGTTCCTTCTCGCTCTGCAGTCTATCGAGCAGCTTCTGTCCGTCCACCAGCCCGTCCGATCCGCAAATCCACAGGCCCATTGCAGGCGTGCCCGGCGGGTACCACGCCGTCTTATCCACATGGTCCGCGTCAGCCGGCACTTCACTGTCCTCACTGGCATTCTGGAGAATCGACCCGGCATGCGCAAACCCGTCGCGCCCCAGCCACCATGCCATCAGTCCCGCTGACACGTGCACAGGCGCAAAGCGGAACATGCGGTTGCGCAGCCCGCGGTCCCAGCGCGCATCCGTCCAGCCAAATAAAAAGGAAAACACCACATACCCAAGCCGCCCGTACGGCCGCGGCGCCGCCCACCGGTGCGCGTGCATCATCACCGGTACAAATGAGTGCACGCCGAAAAACACGCGCCACAGTGACCGCGGCAACACCGACATGAACCGGAACCACGGCCGGCGCACAAGCGGGCCAGCATACGCTGCGGGCGCAAGCAGACACACGGCGCTCAACCGCGCGCTTAACTCTGGAACAAAATCGCGCGACAGGGCAATCAGCGTCTGCGCGGTGCCCTGCGAGTGGCATGCGAGGCCGAGCGTGGAGTGGCCGGTTTCAGCGAGTACGCGAGCGACCAGAGCGGGCAAGTCAAAGGTAGCCATCTCGCGAATGTCCCAGTCCCACATGCGCGCGTCCTTGGACTGGAGGGAAATGTGCCGGGGACGGAAGCCACATCGGTTGTTGCCGAGCCATACGTCATAGCCGGCCTTGGCGAGGGAAAAGGCCAGCGAGTTGTCATCGTTGACGCAAAAGGCACCACTAGATTGGAGGAGACCGTGGAGAAGGAGGACTGGATAGTTGTGACCGGGGATTTTGGGCAGGGGGCCAGAGAAGCGCGGGCCGCGACGATCAGCGGGAAGACTGGTGTAACTGCGCGGGTCAAACACGTGCCACAGTTCAATAATAAAGCCGTCATCCGTCTGGACCTGGAACGTCTCAACATCCAGCCCAACACGGCGCGCATAGTATTGAACGTCGCAGATAAGCAGATCCTCGCCGCCCTCGGTCGGCACAAAGCCATCTTCAGGAGTGCTTCTTGCTCCGGCCTTCCACGCCTTGGCAGCTTCGCGGCGCTGTGCAAACAGAGTCTGTTCCGCAGTATAAAATGGACGGAGCATATCACGGTGGTTGCGCGGCGTTAATCGGTAAAAGGCGGCCACAAGCGTGGGCGGAATGCGCGAAAGAAGGGCGGCACTGACAATAGTGCCGAGAAAAGCCAGGCTAAGCGTATAAGAAGAAGCCTGCAGAAGCCGGTTTTTGATGCGCGTGCCAAGACCAAGATGGGAGAAATTCGGAGCAAAGGCTTTGTCTTCAGCCGTAACCGTAGCGGTGCTGGGTGAAGAGCGTGCTACGGCAGCAGTAGGCGGAACATCTAGAGGCTCAGAGGCCGGTAGTGCATGAACCGGGACAAGTTCGATAGAGGTGCCGTGGGTGATGCCGGAAGCAGGCTGAGATATCACAAACGGCTCTGAAAGTTCGTGGTCGGTGGGCTCATGGTGATGGGCGTCTGGTGTAAGCGCGGTAGGCGCAGTTTTTGTGGCGACCACTGTTACAGAGGCCATTGTTTGTGGCTGTCGGACACGCGATGGGCGGCGACGACAGAGTAAGAAGCGGAAAGAAAAAGAAAAAGAAAAAGAAAAGGGGGAAGAGGAAGAAGGGAGAAGATAGCAGACTCCCTAGCCGCGCTTCGTTGGCCTTGGATTGTGCCCTTCTTCTAAGCTTCTATCCTAGGCGTATACAGCCGCCGTTGCAAGAAAATGGGGATAGGGGGCCGTGCAGTACGTGCAGGCAAGCATCGATTAAATCAGTCAATCAAGGCCAACGACCAGCATCAACTAGCAGGCGGGGGATCTGAACCACTCCACGTATAATGTCGTCAAAGGGAGAGTGTGTCCCTCTTGGTGTTTTATATAGCTGTTCCTTGTTCTTCACTAGGTTGGTATGTATATACATACATATGTATAGGAAGAGCCGAGTGGATAAATGCAGCTTTGCTGTTGATCACTCTCAATCACATGCATTAATCCTGCCGAGAAGGTCGATATGGCGGTTCGCGAACAGCTGACAGCCTCCAAGCGTCTCAACTCTAGCTTAGTATCAATGTTGAAGTTGAGAACCAGAGATTCGCCCACAGAGACAAACGAGAAGCTGAGTGTAACTAAGGAAAAGATACTCAAAAATGAGGCACAAGATAAAATGATTTGTTGATTCAAGTAAGAAAGACACAAAGAAAGTCTGATCTTAACAAGAAAATAGAATTTTACATCTGATTCCAACCTAGAGCTCTAGTCCATAACAAACTTGGTCTAGTTCCAGGGGCGGTGCTGCATGCTACTAGGGTCTGTAAACCCTAAGTTCTCGTGCAGCCGAGGTCCCTGGCCGACGAATCTGGGGAACAACACACCAGAACCAGAAAAAGCGGACCCACCAAGGAAGCTCCAAATCCAGGACACGAGCTTCACGTCCAAGCCAAGCCGACAAGGAGGGCAGTTGCAGCTTATGCTACGATCGGCAGTTGCCTCTCTTTTTCTTTTCCCTTTGTTTTTCCGGTTCTGTGTACATACAATACATATTCGCATCTAGAACAGCGCTGCCACCAACCTCGCTGTGGAGGACAAGGCGCTTCATTTTTCGTCGCGATATTCAACTTGTTGTAAATCCTGCTTCGGTTACATACATCGTCTCTCTTAGAGGGCTTATCTTTCTTTCTTTCTTTCTTTCTCCACATCTCTAGCCCAGAGGTCTGAACAGCTCTTGGCTACAAACAGCTTTACGCACCAGACTTGTCTCCAAAACACCGATATCTTACTCCTCTTCTCTTGCTTTCTCAGCTACGTCTCACTGTGGCCCCTAAATCCTAGCCATGGCTGTCCGTGATCAGATACGCCGTAGAAAAGACGGCAAACCACCTATCGCCGCTCGGCTATTGCTCCCAGATCAGGCCAAGGGTGATATCGGCTCTATCAGCGCCGATCTCTTTGCCGAACTGTTTCCGCAACGCAAGAGCAGTAAGTCTCGAGACTTGCGCTCATCGTCTCTGGTTGGTGTCACTAACACTCTGACTCGCAGATTCCAATTCGCACGATGTTTCCAAAATCTACTACATTGCCATCACTCCCTGGGCGCCTGATACGTCGCCCTCGACAACTTCCTGGTCTCTCGTGCCTGTAACCCGCGCGGCCGATCTGCCGTCAAATACCGTCCAATTCTCTGCTGCTTCTTCTGTCCTTCAGTCGTTCGCCAAAAGCCTACAGCAACTCGCACCCTCCAAGCTATCTACCAGTATTCGCACCGGAATTGACATTCTTGTTCTCGACTCCATTGCTCTGCATCTTGATACTGTGTATGTCAAGCTTGAGAGCGACCTCACCAAGCGACTGGAAAACGGCGAGGGTACCTTTTTTCGTGAACACCCCGACCACAAAGTCAAGGCGTCTTCGGCCGACCAAACACCCCAGCAAAAGCTCGAGGCGGCTCTACGTTATGCGCTTTCCGCCCTCAAAGTCGTCCATTCTGGCGACCTCTTCCCACTGCCGCTGCCACCACACCCCGTTACTCATGTCCCAACCAGTCCGGGAGAAATTCTGCTGTGTGAGCCGGTGGCCCAGGGTATCCTGACACCTGAAACCAAAATCATTTTGCGCCGCGGTCGCGTGCAAGCACCAAAGCGTAGCCGTAATGCGGCAATTCCCGCTGACCGCGGCCAGCTAAATGGAGTCACTGAAGATGATGAGGATACAGCCAACGACCAGTTCTACTCAGCTGCCGAAGATCGCGAGCGCAGCGATGTGTCCATGACGGAAGGTACCGAGCCTACCACAGACCTCGAAACTGACGCGCTCAGCGGAACGGATCAAGACCTTGACGATGACAACCTCTCAGACGACTCTCTCGACGACATGATTGCCCTTGAAGCTCCAATGCTTCCGCCTACCAGCGCCAGTGGAATGGCTACGCCAATGACCGTCAAGGGTCGCAAAACGAATGGCATAAGCACGCCTGGCTCCGTTTTTTCTTCTTATACCACCACAACGGCGCGCCCTGACCGCCAAAAAGGCCGTCTGTTCAAGTCTTCTACCCTCATGACACAGATCCCCGAGGCTCTACTCCATCCCAAGCCCGCGGCTCAAGATGATGATGAGGCGCGTGTCTATGTCGACGTTGCGTCGCTCTCCAAGATTGGCTGCTTTTCTGGTGACTGGGTGAGGGCAGAGGCCGCAGAGGAACCATCAGCAAACGGCTTTGGTGCCCTCGGATTGAGTAATTTCAGCCCAATGGACATGGTTGAGCCCAACTGGCGGCCTGTCCGTGTGTTCAGTTTGCCAGAAAGCTTTTCCTCTCGGCCTATCACTAGAATCCCCTCCCCTTCAGAACAACAAGGAAGACGCTTATCGTTTTTTGAGTCTCAGGTGCAAAAGCCCACGAGTCCAACGGCCTATGTCTCTCCTATTCTTCTTGCCAACCTCGATAGCGCACCGTATCTGCGCCTTTCCCCGCTCAAGAAAAGCATGTTTAACCCCAAGGGCGTGCTGCCAAAGCTCACCAGTGCTTCTCGTCCGCCAGATGCGCGGTCCATCAGCATCCATCAAATCAGAGCGCCTCTTTCGACAGAAGCTGCCTACACCACAGCTGTTATGGGTGCTGCCAAGAGCTACTTTGCCAGTAAAATAAGATTGCTGCGTCCTGGTGATCTTATTGCGGTGCCTGTTGATGCGTCGCTAGGCAAGGCGCTACAGGAGTCACCATCAGCAGGCGGTTCTGAGATCAACGACGTCATGGCCTTGGCTCGTAAGAATGCACGTGTCAGTGATGTAGCCTGGTTCAAGGTAGAGCAGATTCTGGCGCAAAAATCGGAAAACACGGACCCTGCCACGGCTCTCCCAGAAGGTCTTTGGGGCTCTGTTGCCTGTATGGATAGCGCATCTACAGTGCTCAATATGTCAGGATACAAGACAAGTCGCATTCCTGGTATCAAGGACAGTACATGGCCGTACTACCTCGGTGTCAAGAAACTCCCTACTCCAGCTACTACGGCTGAAAACACAGTGATGGCAGCACCTGGGCCTACGTACATCTCGCCTACTCGTAGAAAGCTCCGCGAGCTGATTGCAGCGTCAACAACACAGCGGGCTATTGCTCTCAAGATGCCTCCTGTTGCAGTTCTACTTGTTTCGACACATCGCGCGGTTGGAAAGGCCTCGGTTGCAGCTGCTGCTTGTTCTGACATTGGTATTCACTCTTTCACTATTGACTGCTACGACGTGCTGAGTGAGTCGGGAGGAAGTGGCGGTGATGTTAAAACGGAAGGTTTCCTTCGTGCCCGTGCAGACCGTGCGATCAGCTGCGGTATCGATAGCTGTGCGCTTGTCCTCAAGCACATTGAATCTCTGACGGCCGAGCGCATTGCCTCTTCGCTCAAGGAGATTCTCAGTGAGCTGCGTGTGCTTATTGCTACAACAACTGAGATTGACAAAGTGCCCGACTCTGTGCGTGGCCTGTTTACGCATGAACTGGAGATTAATGCGCCCGATGAAACTGAAAGAGAGGCTATCCTGCGTAGCATCATCAACGACCGCGGCGTCAGCCTGGATCCCAGTGTTGATTTGAGTTCCGTGGCTCTCAAGACTGCTGCTCTGGTTGCTGGAGATCTTGTTGATGTGGTTGACAGAGCAGCTGTTGCCAAGGTTGCCCGTCTTGAAAAGATTTCTTCTACGCAGGCCAAGGTGCAAAACTTCCCCATTACGATTCGCGATGTTCATGTGGCTGGTGGTGCATTTGCTCGCTGTCTTGTTCGTGAAGACTTTGATCTTGCCGTTGATGCGGTGCGCAAGAACTTTGCCGATGCCATTGGCGCTCCCAAGATTCCCAATGTCACGTGGGACGATGTCGGCGGTATGGCCAACGTCAAGGAAGCCATCACGGAAACCATCCAGTTGCCTCTGGAGCGCCCCGAGCTGTTTGCCAAGGGCATGAAGAAGCGTTCGGGTATTCTCTTCTACGGCCCACCTGGAACCGGAAAGACGCTGCTGGCCAAGGCCATTGCTACCGAGTACTCGCTCAACTTCTTTAGTGTCAAGGGTCCCGAGTTGCTCAACATGTACATTGGTGAATCCGAAGCCAACGTGCGTCGTGTTTTCCAGCGCGCCCGTGACGCCCGTCCCTGTGTCGTCTTCTTTGATGAACTGGACAGTGTTGCGCCCAAGCGTGGAAACCAGGGTGACTCTGGTGGTGTGATGGACCGTATCGTGTCGCAGCTTCTCGCCGAGCTAGATGGCATGTCTGGTGGTGAAGATACTTCGGGCGTCTTCGTCATTGGTGCAACCAACCGGCCCGATCTCCTTGACGCTGCGCTCTTGCGTCCTGGTCGCTTCGACAAACTACTGTACCTGGGCGTGTCAGACACGCACGAGAAGCAAATGAAGATTCTCGAAGCGCTCACGCGTAAATTCACCATTGACCCATCCGTCTCGCTGCGGCAGGTGGCCGAGAAACTGCCATTTACCTACACTGGTGCCGACTTTTACGCGCTGTGTAGCGATGCCATGCTCAAGGCCGTCACGCGCCAGGCCTCCCTTGTCGACTCCAAGATTCGCGCTCTATCGGCTGCCCAGGGCAAGCCCGTCACCACCGCCGCTTTCTTCGACCACCACGCCACACCCGCTGATGTTGCCGTGGTTGTTACCGAGGCCGACTTTCTCGGTGCCCACCACGAGCTTGTGCCGAGTGTCTCTGCTGGCGAGTTGGCGCACTACGAGAGCGTGCGCGCCCAGTTCGAGGGCGGCATCGCCACGGCCAAGGAAAAGGAAGATGCGGCGCGCGCAGCACGGAACGCTGCAGAGGCGAATGCACAGGCGGCCGGCCAGGCGCGCGGGGGTGTCACGGCACCGTTGCTTGTTCCGCCGATTGCAGTGGACAGTGGCGAGGGAAACTCGGGGTACACAAGCAGTGCGAGCACGGGGACGCTCAGGGGCAAGGGCAAGGGCAAGGGAAAAGCGATTGAGTATTCGCCAGACTCGGACTGGGTGCCGACAGCAGGTGATAAAGGCAAGGGCAAGATGGAGGACGGAGAAGCAGGAGCTTCTGCCGAAGGCGTGACTTCTGCAGGGGGACAATTCAAGCATGGTGGGCAAAGCGATGATGATGAACTATACTAAAGCAAAATGTCTGTGGAGATATCTAGATGAGGTACATAATATAGAGTCACTTAAGAAGGTACAAGAGATAGATATAAAAAAATTGATTATGGACATGCCGTCTATGAATTGAACCAGATTGTTGTATATGTATATGAAGTGTGTGGGAAAAGGCGAAGGGAGAAGAAGACAAAAGGGAAAATGTAATGTTTATGAAGAAGAATAAGGGACAGAGAAAAGAAATGGTATTGACGTGAAGTAAAGAGAATGAAAGACAAAGGGAAGAAGAGAAACAAGAAATGATAATATAAATGCAGATATGTGCAATGAGAACAATAAAATAAAAGGGGAGGAGGGAAGCCGATTCCGCAGGTCGTCGGTGTTCTGAACCGCCGGCCTGTCCGGTGGGCGGTGTGCCGCGTATGTGTACAATATAACAGCAGTACAGTATAGTACAGTTGGTTACTGTGGGTGATCATGAGCTCTCTGGCCCCTTCATCTCCCGGGTCTTGGCGGCCTCTTCGGCCTTTTTATTCTTTGCCGCCAGGTTCTCGACGGTCAACTTATCGCGAGCGGGGCTCTTAAGGCTAGTCGTGCTCGCAGCGGGACTCTTAGCTCCGCCAGCAAGACTTGCACTTCCGCCCAGCTCGCGCGCCTTGCTGACGAGTTTCTGCCATTCCTGTTCCATCTCGACATTCTCGCGCTCCTTGTCGACGCGCATGCGCTCGCGCAGCGACAACTGCGATGCCGAGCGTGACAGGCGCGCCAGACTCTCGCTAAGACTGCGCGGTGCGCCGCCGTCGTCGTCCGACGACAGGTCCATGTCCATGGTCTCGGCAATGGAGCGCGTGTCGGTGGTTTCGCGCTGCGCCCATTGCGCCGGCTCCTGCAGCGCTTCGCGCAGGCGGTTGTATTCCTCGGGCGCCATGTCGCGGACTTCGCGCTCGGCAGACCGGTCGCTAGCGTAGTCGTCGTCGTGCGGCGCGCCAGCATCGGAGTTGGTTTCGTCGTGGTTGGGGGAGGATTTGGTCGGGGAAGAGGCGTTGGTGGCGATGGTTGGCTGGGCGCCTTCTTCGGGGGGAGGATGGACGACGACGGCCTGGACGGGGGACTTGGTAGCATCTTCTTCCTCTCCTGCTTTCTTGGCTTCTTCTTCTTCTTCAGCCTTCTTTGCTTCCTCTGCCTTTTTAGCTTCTTCTTCAGTCTTCTTAGCTTCCTCTGCCTTTTTGGCTTCTTCTTCGGCCTTCTTGGCTTCCGCTTCAGCCTTTGCCTTAGCTGCCTCCTCTTCCTTCTCCCCCTCCTCTGCCTTTTTCTTCTCCTCCTCTTCCTTCTTCATGTTATCCGCTTCCACCTGCTTGCGCAAGCTCTGCAACCGCAACGCCTTGGCCCTGTCAGCCGCCTCATCAGCAAGACTCTTCTTGGGCGGTTCCGGTTCCTTCTTTGGCTCAGCTGCCTTCTTCAACTCCTTTTCCTTGATCTCAGCTCTCTTGGCGGCCACGGCGGCAGCGGTAGCCAGAGCGGCTGCCACGGGCGTATCGGGCTTCTTGGCTGACGCCGGCGCCTCGCTCTTGACCGGCACGGGCCGCGACATGGAGCGCATGGCAGGCAGCTTCTCAGCCTCGGCTTTGGTGGGAATGGTAAAGTCGTCAAAGTAGATCTTGACCTTTTCCTTGAGCTCGCCGTACTCGTTCCACTCCTCAATTTCCACCAAGTCGCCGAGCACAATGCCCTGTTGCACCAGACCCGGCAGTTTCCGCATGCGGCCGTTGGCATCCTTTCCGGCGCGACGGCCCCAGACCATTCGGGCTTTTTCATCAGTGGCAATATCGACGGCCTTGAAGGGTACGCGGTTTGCGCGCAGAATGGTTTCCAGACGCGACGTGGCAGTCACAATATGCGACGAGCCGGCCGTCAGCGACGTGAAGATCCATAGCGCAGGATCTATGGAGAAGGTCCTGTTTGTTGGTTGCGCCATGGTTCGAAAGGGCTCAGGGAAGGAAGATATGAGGGCTCAAGAAAGTATCAAGCGGGCGGGCGGGCGGGCGGTCTGTCTGTCGGTCGGTCGGGTCGGATCGGATCGGGGTTGGAATCGGGGTCGGGAGACGGGTCGGGAGGGCGAGCGGGTCGGGAGGGGCCGGTCAAGATGCGCGGCAATAAACAAAAGATTGCAATTGGGACTGTGGCCGGGAGAGTTCAGTTGGTTGACTGGGCGGCGGAGAACTGGCGACCAGATTGCGATGTATGTATGTATGTATGTATGTATGTATGTAGTGGGTATTTTAAGTGGAGGCTTTCTTTAAAGGCAGGCAGCTTCACGTGATAAAAGGGAAAGAAATAATTAAAGCGAATGATAGATGCAACTACTAAAAAGAGTGCACCACGAAAAAGCAAGTATGTAAAGAAAGGGTTCAAACTACGCAGAGAAGAAGAGAAGAAAAAAGCCCCGAAGCTAAAAAGCTATGGTCACGATAATCGAGTAGAGCAACAAGAGAAAAGACACTGGAAGAGTAGAGGAAAAGAGGGAGGAGGGAGGGAGAAAAAAGGAAGGAAGAAAAGAGAGAAACGGAAATTGAAACTAGAAATGACGAGAAACGTCGCAGAGACGCCGGAAAGCTATGTTGTGTATGTATGTATGTTATCTATGGATGTATGTATGGATGTACTGTGCTGTACAAAGCTGTGACGCGAATTGCAATTAAAAGCAGCATATTTTATTAGTATACATGTTACTGTACAGCAGTCTGTGAGTATGTACAGAGTATACTATGTACAAATACAATATAAAAAAAAAGGAGTAATTAAAATCACATGCCCCAGGCATTATCAAAGGTCAAAGACGAGGTTAATTTCTAATTTTGTTACTATACAAGTACATATATATGTATTCTTGTTCTTCTCTGCCAAGTTCCGAGCTTTTGATTGACCAATTCAACTTCAACTTTTAAGATGCCTGTTTAACTTCGGGGGGTCGGAAAAAGACAATAACAGCCCGTTGTATGGTATATCCTCCTTTGCTTTCCTCTCTGTCTGTTTTGCACTCTCAAGATTGTCCTTGCATTACATATGTATGTATGTATGTATGTATGTATGTATGTATGTACATGCGAACAATTGCATGCATCAGAAGTTTATGCAGCCAGATACATACACGTACATACATCAAATCCCAAGACGCTGCTATCTCGTGCCTGATCTTCACTACATTTCTTCTCTACTCGTGAGATTGAGGCTGTCCTGCTTCAAAACGCTCCATATAAAACAAATCACTGCAATTCTAGAACTCTCTTAACCCCTGCCCGCTAAAGCTTTTGGTGTCTCCAAGGGCCCTTATAAGTCCCTAAATAGCTAAAGGGCCTTATTGTTGTTCATTTAATATTGTAAGCAACCCGGCGAGAAAAAGCCATCGGTTCTCTCATGCTGGTCTATTGAACATAATAAATAGAATGGCATTTGCTGTTGCAGCATTTGATGTTTCTATCTGCTTTTGTTTTTATGCTTCAACTTGTATATGTTTTCTTTGTGGTTGAAACGTGCCTCGCCGCTACACGTTTCGTTCGTGTTTGTAACCGCCATTCTGAACCAAGAACTGCTTAACTGCTTTGCTGCCATAGTGTACAAAGTGATTGAAGGTCGTCTTCGCCCTCATTACCCAGCTTCATTATCCAGCTGCCTTTGCTTACTTCCCAATTAAATTTCATCCCATGATTCTCTACTTTAAACCCTCCCTCCTCTTTACCAGGGTAGCCAAGCCTTAGCAAATTCAACTCAATCCCATTAACATCAGCAACAGGGGCTTTTGGAAGGGGGCCCTGCTTCCGTTATTCTGTACAGTATGTACATAGAACTTGACGAAGAACAAAAAGGGGATACCACTGCATAGTGGGGAGTTTGCACGCGGGGTTTTCATGTACTATACATACATACATACTTGTGCCATCTTGTTTTGTATGTTCAAGTTCTCTGCTATCAACTTCTCAACTTGTAAAGAAAAAGCACTGATACATATTGGCAGCACAAGTCTGCTAAGCACGCAACTTTAATCACAGAAACATCCTGGAAATGAAAATAGGTACATAAATAGTATCAGATGACAAATTTACTTGCCCTGTTGCCCTTTAGCCGAAAATCGCGTTCAATTGACTTAGCAACTGTGTCCGACACATCTCAACCCCTAACCCTACATGTTTCACGAACCAAGGCCTTAGTGTATGTCCCTATATTTATATTTAATAGCTAATTTGCTTTCATCAACCGTTGATTACACCCCCAATCATTGAAATAGATCATCACTTGCCGCCATCTACTTTTGTGCTAACCTTTGGATGTTTTACAAAAAGATCCAGCGCCCTCTTCACACGGCTTAAGTATGTATAGAGTTGTCATCTGAGCATCACTTCGCGCACCCTTCAGAATTGACTCACGCTCCTTGTACAAGTACTTATACATGCCCGATTACTATTAACATGCCAATTACAGCCAATTGATTTGGCTATTAAAAATGTCTAACAAGTATGTATGGTAAATGGAGTTATCACAACTTCCCGTGTGCAACGGGAAATAAATGGGTCTATATCTATCGATAAGAAGTTCAGACAACATAGGTATCCACTTTTGACTGCGCTCGTTAACCCTGCTACTGTCAGACCTCGAAATGTGTAACCCTGGACTAGCTGCATTCAGAATAAGTTACGCTTCCAGCTACGGTAGAGATGTTGATGAAGTAGGATGACGCCGGTAACTTTCTGAATTCATCATGTATCAGCGGTAGGACGACGAACAAGAAAAAAGCCACATGACGCAAAATCAACACGTCAGAGCTGAGTGACGCAAGCCCGGATCCCGAACAAGAAGAAAAGATCATCAGCGACCCAAAAGCTGTAGAGGGCTCGTATCGAGCGTTCGAGTGGGCCTCCTACCAGTACATCTCTCAGGAGTTAAATGCCGCCACTAAGTGGACTTTCCAAACCTCATAGGTCCTAGCGTCACTCAGGCTAAGTCGGTGTACTCCGCTGTTTGCCAGGTGTCATCACTTGCGACCTGGAAGCTAGGAACCCATGATGATTGTCTCAGATCACGGCGTTATAACTTGTTCCTGTCATTCCTATCATTCCTTTTTGTTCCCTGTTGTTCCAGCGTGTCTCAAGCTGACCGTCCGGAGTGGGCTAAAAGTTCTTTTGGGCCCAGTGCATTAGTGCTGAGTAAAGTGCATCCCAACTCACTCTTGTAAGACGAGTTTTATGGCGTTACCGGCCAACCATTTTCTTGCTGCAGGTAGACGTTAAGTAACTCAATCAATCAAACATTTTCTTGCATGAAATTTTAGGTCATGTCTTGGCTTCAACTCAGCTTGACTAGGCTAGTTGTGCACATGTGCACATCAATCGAGTTATTCTTAAAGAGGGTTGTGTGCAAGGACCTTCTTTCTTTAACACATCTTGAAGCTATGCAAGACATTCAAATTTTAGACTGACCCAGACCAAGGGATACCGGCACTAAGCCATGAGGAATTGGATAAATCATGACATAACACGTATGTACTATGTATTCGTATGATTGCATAAAAATAGCAGATATGTAGACGTGTATGTAAATTGATTATCATGTATTTGTAAATGTTCGTTTTCATCAAGAACAAGAATGAGAAATCCCAACTCAATAGAGGTATCTTTGTAAAGCAAGAAAACAGGTAAAGAAAAGTCAAACGTAAGAGAAATATCAAAAGATAAAAAAGCAAGTGTATGAATATAAAGCAAATCTTGAACCCTCCTCCCTTCCAGAAATTCAATGAAAGCAGAAACCAAAAGAAGATATGTATAAGAAATTCCCAAGTATTTCCCCCGATAAAAAAAAGATGCAACTGGCCCGTTATCCAGTTTATGAAAACAAGTACTCCGTTGATATGTCCCGTCCAATAAAAAAAGGAAATAGAATAATAAAAAAAGATAAAATAAAACTCCAAAAGCCCAGGCAGCCGTTAAAAAGTATGAAGAAAAGGTCATGTCTCAAAATGAATGAGAATAAAA
Source organism: Thielaviopsis punctulata (assembly GCA_036034705.1). Classification (NCBI taxonomy): domain Eukaryota; kingdom Fungi; phylum Ascomycota; class Sordariomycetes; order Microascales; family Ceratocystidaceae; genus Thielaviopsis; species Thielaviopsis punctulata. The sequence goes on along the minus strand of CM069899.1, from coordinate 3,674,152 downwards.
AGAAAAATCAAAAGTGTATGGTGTAGATAGGAGACTAGCCAGAGCTAGGTGTAAAGGGTAATAAAAGTACAACGAAGTGAATGAAAAGTGCAGCAATACAAAGGAAAAATGGTCATCAAAAAGGTTTAATATGGTGGTGAACAAAAAAGGAGGAAGAGAGGAGATTTAGATCCAGGTCATCTGCTGAGGGAAGGCCATGGGCTGCTGAGCAGAGTACATGGGGTGGTAGAAGGTAGACGTCAAGTCAATGGGCTGCATCTGCTGCACAGGCATTACAGCAGGAATTTGCTGCTGCATCTGCTGAGCCTCTTCAACGACCTCCTCCTCAGCCTCCTCATCATCGTCCTCCTTGGACATTTCCGGCTCAAAGTTCTCCAGCAGGAGCATCTTGGTGGGCATGGCAGCGCGAGTATCCTGGACCAAAGACTGCATCGAGTCGCGCGAGCTGTCCAGCGACAGGTCAGCATCAACCTTGTCGTAGAGGCCCATGCCGTGAAGAATCTCGCCCTCCTCTTCATCGTCATCGACAACAGCTTCAGTTGGCCGGGCAGCTGGCGTCGAGACCATGGCGTCTTGCACGGGAGTCAGAGGCGCCGTGAACTTGGGCGAATGGGCAGAAGCATCAAAGTCAAAGTCGGGAGTGGACATCGGCACCATGTCAAAAGTAGAGGATGCTGACTCAGGAAGAGTGGGCGGGTAGTCGGCGTAGGCGGCGTAGGCTACTGGTTGTGCAGCGGGCATCATGGCAAAAGACTGAGGAGCGTAGTAGGTGGTGAAGACGGGCGAGTACAGAGTCTGCTGGTGGTGGTGCATGGCGGCCATGTTAGGCGAGAAGACCATGCCGTCGGCGGTGGTAGGCATGTAAGGGCTGGCCATGGCCATGGGAACGGGAGCCATGTAGGAAGTGACGGGCATAGAAGTAGTCATGATCATGCTGGCGGGACGCATTCTAACAGGAGCCTCAACAAAATTCATGGCAGGGGCGGCAGCAAAGACAGATCCGTCGTACATGGACCAGCGCTTGGAAAGCGGTGACGACTTTTGCATGTTGTTGTGCTTGGAGATGCCGCTGCTGAGAACGGGAGACTGGCGTTGCCGTCTGGCGTAGTTGACGGCCATAGAAGAGTAGTCCATTGTGAAGAGAGTGAGTGAGTGGGTGTATGATGTTGGATGAGAGTAGTGTGTGGTGGAGAAGGAGATGTTGTTGCTAGTCAAAGATAATTAAAGATGATGTAGAAAGAATAAGCTTGATGTTGTAAAGATTCAAGTTGAAAAAGACAGAGGAGTTTGAAGAAGAAAAAGAAGAGTCCAAGAGTTTATATAAAACGAACAAGACCACGGATGAAAAACAAAATAAAAAATTAAAAGAATCCAGAACGAGAAAGAAGCGCCGGCTTACCGAGGGAGGAACAAGTCAAGAACTTATATTGGACGTCATGAACAATACGGAACCACGATCGTCTCGGTCCATGCTTAGCTTGCTTAGGCTTGTTCTTTCTTCTTCTTCTTTTTTTTTTTTTTGTATTTATCGTTGATCAATTCCAAGTGATAAATCTGCAACAAACAAAAAGCCCATGGACGGGTTTTCTTTGGAGGGGGCGGAAGAGCTGAAGTCAGTTGTAAGAAGAGATTTGATAAAATACAATAAATAAATAAATGAAAAGACAACAATACATACAAAACCAAGTCATGGCTCAAGTCCTTTGGCCAAGACAAGACTGAACGCAACACGCAACGGTAAAGCAACAGACAAGGGCAACGCTTGGACTAGAACTAGAGAGAGAAAACAGGCAAGACTATGAACAAGGGCTGACATCTTTTTGCCTATTCCTGGCTTTTTGATCCCAGACACAGATTCCTTTGAGCTTCCTTCCATCTTTGCCTGCCCCCCTTCCCCTCTTTCAACCCCAGTTAGGCAAGTTGCTGCTTTGTAGGCGTTGTGTTACATATGTAGGTCTTTGTTCGCTATGGGCTTCTTGACCCCTAGCCCAGCCCAGCCGCATTTGGCTTCATGTTGTCGATTCCATGGAACAAAACACGACAAGATGTGCCAAGCCAGGATTGGGGGTTAGTCGGTTAGCTACTTTCTACCACTGGTATGTATGGCTAGCATGGACGTTTGGTACAAGTATGGTATGTATGTATATCGGGCCAAAGAGGGTGTGAGTGGACGCCTCAGGGTGCAGTGGCAAAGTGAAAGGGGAGTGTGAACATTAAAGTTCAGTCCCTTTAACATGTTTATTCATTAAAAGGAAGGACAAGGGCCGTCAGTCAGTTCAGTCAGTTCAGTCACACAACAAACAGAACAAACTTGAAGCTGAGAAGGAGTGCATAGTAGCAGTAACAAGTCCAGGAGGGTGTGCATAGTCAAATTGTGGAATAACAATACAATATGTTAGTTGCTTGTATTTGCATCGTCAGTTTCTTACTATACCCAGTAGATTTGCAAATACAAATCGGCCATTGCCAAATTGTAAAACAATAACAAGTCACTTTGTGTCCCAAGGGAAGATAGTAGTAAATTCTACTCGGAAAATCATCCTTTGTAATGCACATGAGCCCAAGTCTGGCTTAGTCCTAAGCCACTATGCTGGCCTATCGTCACCTGCAACGTCAACTGACTTGCAAGTGACTGCACCTGTACATATGTAAATAACCAACTTAGGGCAGCGCTGAGGCTTACTTGTGCAAGGTTTTGCCATTCCCTTACATACATGTGTATGTATGTATGTACGCCGTATGTACCATCCGCAGTACATACGTACATACATATAGTAGTTGGCAAGGATTTAGTTTGCGTCGTACTTGTACACTTTTTCTGTTTGTCTTTCTTTTTGTTCCGTTCTTATGGCCGATAAATTACTTGTACAGGAAACCCTTTTCTCTAAGTTAGCATACTACCATACTTGTATGTATGGGAGGCTGACTTGATCTTCCTCGCTCTCATTTGAAAGAGACCCAGGGCGACAAGACGGTACAGAATGTCCGCCAGCATAATTGATTATTTGTACAATATGAATAGCAAGCTGGTGTCATCTGCCCGTTAGCCTGATGAATCCCTCACATGTGGTTGATCTTACAAATACATTGTAAGTATACGTATGTACTGCATACTACTTGTATGTACATCACAGCCCAAATTAACAATCACCATTCTCACAGATCACCTCTCCTCGCACAGCACTTTGGCTAGTAAAAGCTGAACCCCCCAAGTAACTAACTTAATGTCTTTCTATCAGCGCCCAGTCAAAAGGGCCTCCAAGACGGGAGAAAAAAAACACTTTAATTCCAATATTCCCATTCCCAGAAATCCCGTTAGCGTCAGCTATCCGGCTGTTAAGAAATATGTATGTGTTGCAAAAGCGCCAAAGACAGCCCATGATTCTTTTGTAATGGGCCTGTTTTAGTGGCTTCACCTTTCTCCACCCAGGCGTTTGGGAGCCCAAAATAACCCAGACCAAAACTGGATCATCAATAGTTTATTGAGAATTGGGAAATGGGAAACGAGATGTGCTGAAATTTGGATATAAAAAGAGTGAGCGCTACTAGGGGAAAAGTCAGCACTAGAACTTAAGCGTCAATCCGTTTGTACTCCCAACGTCCCAGTCAAATTAGTATGTACAGTTACTTGACAGAGGTCCCGCAAAAAAAGTCAGCCTTTCTGAATTTTAGCCTCACTTGAATTCTTCCTCCTACATCACCACAACTATGAATCTCAACACTATCCACAGACCACCTCCAAAGCCATTTCGGAAATATGCAACACCTGACCAAAGGAACAGAGTTTATGCTGGTCTTCCTGCCTCTCAGATTGCTGAGATAGAGAGGATTAAAACAAGCCTTGTTTATGGTATTATTCGACGCTTCAACCACCACAACCCAGGTCAAACAAAACCAAAGAAACCCAGGCCCTTCTTAATCACTGACAGAGATATGAGAGCAATAAATAGAGCAATTGAGAGAAATCATTTTATTTCTCTTGAAGAGCTTAACTATTTGTATTGTTCTCATGTGTCTGTAAGGACTCTTGAAAGGGCTCTCATAAGAAACGGAACAAAACACAAAATTGCAAAAACAAGACCACTTCTCTCTCA
>CM069899.1:3656900-3669048 GCA_036034705.1 Thielaviopsis punctulata | reverse complement strand
CTTTATCTAGTGCATTTATGATCATGAAGCTAAAGTTTTTGGTGTTGCGGGACCTCTGTCAAGTGACTGTATGTACTACATATACATAAACATCTACTTGTACGTAAGCAATGTGCGTAGTTAAACCACCTAAAATCACTCTCACGACAATGCATCTAACATACTTGTACTATACATAGCACAAATCACATACATCTGGTACATATCTGATATTGCACATGGATCGTCTTATTACAAAGAGCCCAACGAGCCTGGCTTTCGGCTTAGTACAGAGATAATAGGAATACCATCACCAAATACATATGTATGTATGTACATGTACAAAAGTCAGATAGACTTCTTTTCGCTCAGTTTCTGGGGCCAGGATGAGATTGAGTCTGTGACTCAACATGGTTCGTTTTATTTTCTTTTTCTGGTCCTTCTCTTCTGCCTTTTTCTTATGTGATATGATTTACCGTTTGCTATCCCTTTACATTCTCACGGTTACGCAGTCCTCCATTAGCAACTCACATGAAAAAGGACCCAAAAATACTTGTTGGTACTTTGGAAATAAAAGGCCTACAGCCGAGTTTGTGTTTGCCTAACATTGCAGCTCCCCCAAACTATCAAGTGATCGTGGCTATTGATTCTGCTCGGCTCTAGTGTCTCTGTGTAGAACCCTCCGTTAGTAGTGTGCCTTTGCTGTGACGCTGGGCTTCGCTAGTGAGCACACTCAAATTCCCCCTTTTGATTCGACTTGGTTTTGAGCCTTTTTTTTTTTTCATCAGATGAGGGGTTATGGCCAAGGCAACCATTAAAAGCACCCATGAACAACGAAACGGTCATTGTTAGAATCCAGAAATCACATATATTCCCAGAGGAAGGGAGAGAAAAGAGCTACAAAGACAAAACTCGCACTTCGGTTGTACAAGTACCATACCAGTAGAGCCTGAGAATAAAAAGAGGGTGTGGTGGAGTTGTACTGAATGGTCTCCATGGGGGTGTCGTACTAATATTAAGATGACAACCTATTTGAAAAGAAAAGGAACATCACCTCTGATATTTTATTGCTCCACGCCATCACTAAATGCTAATCCCTGATGCCGCCCTAAAAACCCATGCTTCCTACGAGAACATACAGCCAAGGAAAAAGAACAGAAAGGAAGAGAACACAAAACTTAGCATGTACTATGTATGTATGTACATATGTACCCCCAAAACCCAGAGCCAGGCATACACAGAATCTCGCCTTTTTATGTATGTATGTATGTATGTTGCTCACACTTCGCCAAGTTCTCCCCCAACCCACCTCGTTCATTTTTTACATGCACAGTTACAGCAACTCCTGCCAGCTCCTGTTACACTCCCCCTCCTTCTTACTTCCTTATCCAACTTCTCCATCATGTATACGTATGTATGTATGTACATATGCGTGTACATACATACCTCCTTTGCGCACATTTATTAAAGTAAAAATGCACGCAAGAGAACAAAATGCAAATACAAGTACAGCAAAATAGCATAACTAAAAACACATGAAAATGCAAAATGCAACGTCGAAATGTACTTGGAGCTGCAAAAAACTGAGACCCTAAAGACCAAGGGTTGGAAATGATTCAACAACAACACAATGCTCTGGCTCTCTTTTGATTCTTAATTGTTCTTTCTCTTGACGTCTCTGCTTGCTAATCATTGGCTTATCAGCCTCAACATTCCATACTTGTGTTGGTCCTCTACATACATGTATACATATGTAATTCACTCCCCTTTTGCTGAAGAACAACACCCCTCTCCCTATCCATACCCTAGTCAACCCTATGTACTTCAACCCTACTTCGACCCTACTAACAAAAGGTTCGTGTTTCTAACTGCTTACTCGTCATCCTATTAACCACTATGGTATTGATTTCTTTGCCTGTACAAGTCACCCCTTGCTTGTCTCTCTTCTCTTGCATTGGCCGGGGTTCCCTTTTTCGTATTCTCCTTGCACCAAAGTTAACGCCAAGAATAAAAGACCAAGCTTAGTTAGCCCAAGATTTTGCTAGGAGAACAGACGAGAGCCCATCCATTTCTTAGAAACACAAGTAATTTTGGGGTTTTAAAACTTGGGGACTGAGCCAAGTCTGAGTGTCTGTCTGTCTGTCTGTCTGTTTTTTTTTAAGTCTCTCAACTGTCATTTACCTGGTCGGTTTCTACTTCTGTTTTCGGCTTGATTGAGAAACTTGCAACAGATTTAGGGCTTTATGCGTTGCTCGATCTGTATCGGCATCAGTCTGTTTTGTGCTCTTTTCTCAAATTCCTTCAAGCTCTTTATATTCCCTCAATTTCCTGCCCGTTGTTTTTCTTGTTTGCTCGGCCAACTCGTTCTTTTCAGGCTGTACATACATAACATGTATGCATGTATATTTACCATGGTATGTACATAAGGAATTGTGATAGATTTTGCTTAGGATTTCGAGAAAAAGAATTATTTTGCCAGAAAGGATGGAAAAAGAACAAGGAAAACACCAAGTCAAATTCAACCGACACCGCCGTGACAATAGCCAAAGGTGGGCGTCAATTATATTGTATTTTTGTACTGGTATACCATAAGTACATACATATGACTTTGCATGTTGAATACCTGCATGTTATGTGCTGTTGGATACACATCGCCGGTACCGACAATATCTCTTTGCCCATCCTTGTATCAACCACGTCAGCAAAGCACGCCTTCAAAAGGGCGACAAATCCAGTCAACATGCTACCCGTCTCGTTGTTTGGGGCTATTTACAGAGGGCGGCAACTGCAATATCATGTTGTTGTGTCGGTATTGTATCGTGTCGTATTGTGCTGTGGCTTATCTGCAAGTTAAAGTCTCAGTAATCATAAACATTCAACTAGTCGGCAAATTATTGATTCTGACGCAAGTTATAAAAATGTCAGTGATCTTATATTCTGCAATTCCTAAAGTTCTAAAGCTTGATAAAGCCTGCCCTGGAGTTGGCGGTGGGCAGGTTAGTCAAGTCGGTCGGTTTTTGATAGCATAAGCTCGGTTTTTGGGGTCTCCTGAGCTGGCCCGAAGCTAAACCAGGGCGGGATTTACATTCCTTGACTCTCAATCTGTCTCGTCTCCATGTGCTTTGCCTTGCCTGTTTGTGCCTCAGTTTTGTTGGTTGATGGGCACCAGTTACTTTTACGAAGTCATAGTTCCACCAGTCCTTTTGTGTTTAATGTTATTCTCACATGGAAAGTCAGTTAGGACTAGTCAGCTTTTTCTTTTCATTTGGTCTGTATCTATCAGTTATCGTTTTCTGGATGATGGGACAAGAAAACGGTCAGACATGCATGCAACAACATTATGTCGGAACGGAGCAGCAAATAGATTTTCAAAAATCACGGGCACGTTTAGAGAAACAAGACCAGACACACAGGGAGAGGAAGAGAAGCAAAAAGGAACTATTGTGAACAAAGCTCGGCTGGCTACATATATGTATATTCATCAAAAAAATGATGCAAAACTCGAAAAGCAGAAGCAACAAGCAACGACAAAAAAAAACAAATCAAGCGGACGGATACAAGTACCAGTACAAAATGGAAAGGGGTGGTAGATCCTGATTGATAGATGGCAGGGGTGGAATTGAGCTTTGCGTGACTAAGACAATGAGCAAGTAAGACAACTGCTGTGCAGTATGTATGTACTCCGTACATAGTTCAAGTATGTAATTCTTTAAGCTCATAATAGGATTGGAGAGTCGTGGGATGAGAACAGAAGAGAGAAAATATGGCTGCGGGAAAATGAGAAAACAAAGCTAGAGCGAAAGCTAAAAGCCCATCCAGCCAACCAGCTGCTTCATGTGCTTCCCTTGACGTCGATATATGTCGGTGACTGTCATTTGATTTTCCGTTTGGCGTGTTTGTAGTCCCTAGCTCAGGGATCCAGCTCATGACCCTAAAGATCACAGGTGTACTCTGGGATATTAAGGTGAAGGGAGATACAACAAGTTAAAGAAAATATACGCAAAATGACTTCCAATAGTATATAAAACCAGCTGAGAGGACAGAAGGTGATGAAATCGAGTAGAGACGGCCGGCCGCTTACCAAAAACTTGGATTCTCAAGCTAGATCAATATTTCGATTAACAAATAAGTGAAAACTATGTACATACTCTGTACATACTTGTATGTATGCTGATGTATATAGTAATTAATAATTGAAGGAAACACAAAGTTGTATGTATGGTAGTCAGTTATGTATGTACGTATGAGGTTGGCTTGAGCCATGCACAAAGCTTAGATCCATAACTAGAGACGCCAAATGAAACATATGACCCATAAATAAGTTGTGGATTTTGACATTGCAGTGTACTACACAAGAAGAGAAGTGACCCCTAGACGGGTGTAATGCTCGCCTTGTTTTCTATTGCAACACTCAAACTTGGACCTCAGCCTACTACAGAAATTCAGAATCGGCAGAGAAGGGCAAAGTCAGACAGCGACAGTTGCAAAATAGAATGGCTTGTGTATGTGTTGCATAGTGCAGGCTAGTTGGCCAAGGTTAAGTTCAGGTCAGGAGATGGCAGATCCAGAACTCAATAAAACTTATCAACATGCGGCAAAGACAAATGGGAAACATTAGCCAGTACATGCAGATCGCGAGAACTGAGAGCATATTGCAACAAGACCATTGGTAGATCAAACGGGTGCCATGAGAAGCAGCTAAATCAGGAATACATGATATGGGCACACACAAGTTGAAGCACACCTTTCGATAGGTTTCGCAATACATACAGATAGACTGAGCCAGCAAAAAAGGGGGTGTAGCTAGTAGTATTTGTACAAAAGAATTTTTTAAGATATGTAGCTGGGCAGCTCAACTTGACTCGTCTCTTGCCCCTCCCCTTTATAAGATTATGATGTGAGCTACGTTTTCAAGCCATCAAGCCGTTGACAATACGCAGTACATACTTGGCTTTGCCCTAATAGCAGAAGCAACCGCTAGCTCCCAAGTTAGTGCCTTGTAAACAGTGATATCAACTATGTTAATAGCAACGCCATGTTGATTGAGGCTTGGACAGCTGACTTTGAGATATTTATTGTATATCCGAATATCAAAAACAAAATACTACATACATACATACTTAGCTCAGAGCCTTCTGCTTCTGCCAGTCAACGAATTAGTAACTTGAAGTAAGAGAGCCCAACTCAGGTTGTAATAATATTTAAAATAAAAAAATAAAAAAAGGGAAGACCCCTATAGGAAAATTAACAAAGACATGCAGACAGAAGAAAGAAAGAAAACTGTATGTATGTCTCTGTGCTTTACAGTCGCTTGACAAGACCAAGACGGCGATATTGAAGCCCACAAGAGTATGTAAAAGCTAAGCGGAGTAGCCATACAGCCAGTGAACGTACGCACGCCCCCTCTCATTTACACACCCCTATCAAAGTCAAAGGCAGGACAACCGTTGTTTCGTGAATGTGTGCTTACATGTTGATTCAAAGGTAATTGCACATAGCGAGTACTTTACACGCCCGTTAGGAGGCATCGTATAAGCAGTACAGCGCATGTATCAAATGCATCGTATGGATATCAAGAACAAGTAATTAACCACGGCCGAAGCCTCTGTAGAAACCCTTGTCAATGAGCTTTCCTTCCTGGCTCGTCTGGTACTTAGTTTAGGTTCCTTGGGATGCAATAAACAGGCACAAAAAAAGGCCGAGACCATTCTCGACCCTTCACTTTTTGTTCAACTAATGCTGTTCTTGTTGCCAAATTCTTTCTTTGAGCCCCCTCCAAGCCTTTTAACGAACTTGTTCCCCCTGAACCCTGACCACTCAACCCTGGCCAACGTCAAATCCAAGTGCTCCGAGGAAAAACGAAAAATGCGTCGCTTTGGGAAAGACGCAGGTGAGCTAATCCAAGCCAAGAAGGCAAAGGAGAGGAGCGATGGAAGGTAACGAAGAGCAAACACAAACGCAAACCTCGAAAACGAAACTTTGTATGTATGTAGAAGGAATGGGTCATGGCTAGGGAGGGAATACATATTTACATACCATACGTATACCATGCGTATAGTATAAAAGTATATCAAACATTCATTTATAACCAGGGTCATCTGATATATATCGAAGTCCTTGCTTTTTCTATGGTATGTGTCCGTCATGATTTCTTGGACTTCTCTTCTTCGCTTCACTTCACTTTTCTAGTTAATTAAGACTATTGCCTTGCTCTAGACTCTCTTATCCCTGCCCTCATTGCGACTCTGTCAGTATTGATTTGCTCTTGTTGCTTCCTTGGATTCATTCGTTTTTAGGATTATTGTATGTACTGGCAGCACCTCTACCCCTCTATCGTCACTTTTTTGGTATTTTTGTTAATTGCACCCCCTCCCGTCTGGTCGGCGCCTTGGCCAGCTCGGGCCAGGTGCATCAAAGAAAATGCAAGAAAAACAAAAGAAAAGAGACAGGTTGTTTTTTTGATTCCTTACAGCGTCATCAAGAGGGCAAGGCCATCCATCCATCCATCCATCCATCCATCACATCTCATCTGGCCCGTGGAACCATGCATGTTTGAATTTTTAGGTCCAAAGTCTTAAGTTGCATCTAGTGAGAAATTAGTTATCAGGACCAGACATAATTACTTGTATGGGTACATACATTGAGCAAAAAACAAAATGCGCAAGACCTTCTTCATACGCGCCTACTTTGTGGTCTCGTGTCTAACCCAAACATTTCACTGTCTTACATAGGGTTATATGTAGCCAAAACTAGGGTTTATGCTCGACCTAAATCAACGATTTCGTTGCATGTCAAATAAGAATGTGTAAAGGTGTAGTTGAGACAAGCAAAGAAACGATAAAACTTCAGGCGATAGAAACCATGGTGAGAAAAAAGGAGACGACTAAGAAGTGCTGATCAATACATTCCCGAAACAAATCTACGGATGGCGTTGATGCCAGCACTGGCACCCGCTAATTGATGTTTCGTTCTAGTTCCTGGCTGTGCCCTAGCTTTTCCCCTTCTATTTTATCTCTCTCATACCTACAAAATGAGACGAGCGAGAGATGAAGCCCGGTTTTGCAACTATCTGGGGAAAGAAAAAGGGAATTTTTGCTTGTTGCGAATAAGAAGCCATTGTGTATGGTATGTACACACGTATACAAGTAGTTAGTTTCCCAGCCACGTTCTTTACCATGAACAAAGCAAGGTTTGAAGCATGCCCTCATGGTCCAAGAAATACTGGTACGAAATGGAATATTTACAACAACGTCTTAAAGTAATAAGAAGTGAGCTAGCCATGGTTGGGCTTTGTCGCATCAAGCAAGGAACAATATCAGAAACAACTGAGTATGGCTTGATCTTTCTACCTTGGTTGGTTTGTTTCCGCTACTACATATACATATGTACATACGTATACATACAAGTACGTATAACAAAAAATGTAAATTCTTAGTCACAAGAGAACTGACGGCTAAGGATGTGAGATGATTACCAGGTGGGAATAAAAGCACCAATTAAAAATGCTTTTCTAATCTATATTGTACATAGTAGGACAAGACTAGGAGGGCTCATGTTTAAAGGTTCGGTTTTTAAGTAGGCGTAGTTTTTCTACTCAGGGGGACAGCAAGTGAAGTGAGAAGAAGAAGGAGAAGAAGAAGAAGGGAACAGCTGCCCCTACAAAATACCAGTCTACGCCAGATCAAAAAGGGAGACAGACGAAACGAGCAAGCGAGAGAGGGGAAGGGGAAAAAAGAGTGAAGTTGAGTTGAGGTTTGAAATAGGTTGTTAGGTTATTTGCCATAAGCGGCTTTTACGTTTTTATCGGCCGTTAAATTTCTGGACCGGTACTTTGTCACACCCTAGTTCTCTTCCACCCTTTGTTGGCCCAACGACAAAGATATAGGTTTTTATTTTTCCCTTATTTCTTGAAACGAGGGAAAAAACAAAAACAAAAAACAAAGAGGCATGCTAAGCCGTGGATCAAATGACAGGATATGTTCTCATGCAAAAGTGCAGCAGCTGATATTACAAAAATGTATCAACAAACAAACAAAGGAAGCGAATATCGTTTCTCCTGAATCTGTGATTTTCAAAAAAGCCGTTTGTATACAAGTACATACATACAAGTACAGGTGATACTGAAAACGACCCATGAGGAATTGGACAAACGTGTCTTTGGAAAATGCAGAGTTCTGAAAACGACGAAATCCGCAATGCAGCCACTCTGCTGATATTGGCGTACCTTTTTATCATTGTCTGCCAGGACAAACTCTCGCCTACTCGGGTTGCATATCTCTTATTTCTTTTTTAGAACCTGGTCGGATTACCGCTTTGTTTTGGGGAACCTATTTTTACCAGACAACTATAGTATAACCCGATTGAGTGTCTTGCATCAGCAAGTCGCTTTCACAGTGTCCAAAGATTGATTGATTGATTGATTGGGCTGCAAAGGCTGGGTGGTTTTTGGAAGGATTTTCCATTCGGGTGACTTCTCCTGGAAGGGATTTGAAGTTGAAATGCACAGGAATAGCATATAACAAAGTCACAACAAATGTTCCTCTTGACTTAGCCTGTTAAGATTCAAGAGCGGTTTTTCCATGTACCTTAGATTAGCACTTAGTATTAGGAGTATTGGCCACTGTGGGTGCAGCTCAACACCTTGGTCTTTCATAACTTTAGAGTTCCATAAGGACCATAATAAACTTGAATAAAAAAAAAAATATGTATGTACATACATACATACCCTACGTTTGCTGGGCGCCAATGGGCTTCATCACAAAATTCCTGTTTATTCTCCGACCACTGCATCATCCACACACAGGGCCAATGATACATAACTGCAATGTAATGGGCTCACTTGCAAGCCACCTTCTTTAAAGGATCTTGTTTGCGTCGCTTGTGATATGGGGGCTAGCGAGAAGAAGGGAAACAATGCCGTAGCAACTCGATTTATTTGCCGCAATGTTGGGCCGCTGGTTTGTTGCTCCGTTGCTTTGTTGGTTGCAGTGGGCGCCAAGTTATTAATGTATTTTGTAACAGGGAATATTATGAAATACAAAGGGGGGTTTGCCCTTTGCCCATTGGGGGGGCACTATTAGTTGCTGATGAAACCCTTGTCGTAGGGTTGGGATCTGTTATGTACAAATACAAGTACCCATAGTATGTAGTTTGATTGCCAGCATTGTTTTCTGGCCTCATTGCTTTTTGTCTTCATCTGGCTTCTACAAGTACAAGTACATACATACATCCGTAGTAAGTGACCAAGACCAAATAGAGGGGACAACACTCACCGCCTTACGCATTGAGTGCCCCTTCTTTGGTAACAAGTTTGGTTCTACCTATTGCCGTTTGTCCTGTCACGCTTCCTCCCCTAGGTTTGTCATAACGAATTTCTGTGTGAAGCAAAATCCAAACCCTGGCCTTCATTTGCCGGCCCTTGTTTTGCATACTAAATTTTGGAAACAAAATAAAATGGATTGGCCAATGTTGGGAGCAAATGCAACGCTACGTAATGCAAAATGCAACCCGTTTTGCGGTACTGTACCATGTTGTTGTACATATATACTGGTATATGTACCAGTTGTCGACTAAGCCTTGATTTTATCCTGCAACCTCACATGTCGCTTTTGCTCGTGAGACAGGGAAAAAAAAAGAACACACGCACACTTGCCATTGTGATTTGTGAGAATTAAACAGTGCCATAAACAGCTGATAGTACAATATTTGCTTGCTAACGGCTTACAGCAGGAGGGAACAGAACAAAAAGACTCACCTTAACGCAAACTTGATATTGCAATAAGCCTGGACTAATAATCAAGGGAGAGTGGGAAACTTATCACACGTAAACTAAAGCGCTGGCATGCGGCCGATGATATGCTGTCTACAATAGGCTCTTTGCGTTAAACTCTTCACCTTCCTCGTTAGTAAGCGGCTCGGGCGTTTCCTATTCAGTAAAAACCTTCCAGGGTTTATGTAACGTCGATAGCTTTATTGGGGCGTTATTTATCAGACATACCCCATATAAATGAAAGGGGGGCTTGCTCGGGGGGAGAAAATAGCGGCCGACTTTGTTATTAAAGAATTCCACGCGTGTATGTATGGACTTGTATCTCTCTCTTAAAATGCTGGGCCTATGCCCTTTTTAGTCTTGCTTTATGCTTGTTCATTTTATGTCCTCGGAGTTGAGAAGCCTGTGAAATCCGCTAGACAGGGACATTGACGTTAAAGTTTGTAGGCTTGGACAGTAAAAGGTGACCTGAATCGTTCTCTATTTTTCAGGTCGGCTATGAAAACCATGTCTAGTGAGTTGGCTGATGGGATTATTCAAGTTCTAGGCATCAAGGAAACAGGCTAACATGCATTGATATCTTGTCAGACCGTGAGGATTTGCAATGAATAATGTGATTGGGAGGAGTGGAAAAAAGTCACCGACTTTGGTATGTAATACCGCAACGTCTCAGGAGACCAAGCTGATTGATAATGATATCAAACCTGAGAAGTTGTGATCGGAAGAATATAAATATATTTGGAGTGCAGCAGCTGTATGCAAGTACTTGTACATGTACATGTATGTAGTGCATACTACATACGTACATAGTACTGGTACATATTTGTGTATTTTATAACCTGAGAAAAGCCCAAAAAAAGCAATAACATCACAACCGAAAAATTTATATACGTGAAGACAAAAGAAATGCCTGTTGTTGCACGACAACTTTCAAGACATACATATGGTAGAAAGTCTCGCTCTTCCTGCATTTCCTCCTTTGAGTCAGCTTACCCTGTAATTCTGCATAGTAAGTGTGTATATACATACATACATACATACATACATACATACGTCTACAAGTATAGACAACTTATTATAACAGTTGGTATTTATCCATGCGCTCAGTCACAAGTAGGTCCTGTCTGACCGTCAGTCAAAATCTAAGGAAAATCATTGATTCGGTCTTTCTCCTGGTGCCAGGGGAGAAACGAGAGAAGGTTAAAAAAAAAAAAGCCAAGGCAAAAGGTCTAGGCCACTCACGCCCGGACTTTCCTTACATATTTGTTTCGTTTACTTAGTTCCTCCGTATGTACATACATACTTGTACTTGTACGAACCATGGAATTCATGCTATTTATTGTAGCACTTGAGGGAAGCAGCTTTTTTTTTTTTTTTTTTTTCCTCACTAGAGCATGGCATGAGACGGGGCCTCCCCTGGTTCTACTGATCGCCAGATCAAATACCCAGATGGGGCCGAATGAGCGAACCAGCCTGTGGGGGCGTTATTTTATTATTACTGTTTTTTTTTAACAAGTGTAGCTGGTCGCTCATAGTCCGTCATCTCTTTATGTAATGTACATACTACATATGTGATGGTATGTACATATGTATACAATATACATAGAAACAAGCAAACTTAGGGGGAACATCAACTAGGGGTGCCCGTTGTTTTCGACCAAGTCTACCTAAAGGATGCACATTTCTTGGTGAACAAATTACACGACAATAGGGAAGAAAAAACAAGAACATCACACCAAACAGACACCAAGTGGTATAGCCCAACAACAAGGGGGTGGAGGACCAATAGGATACACTCCAAATTGTACTATGAAGCAAGTTCCCTCGGAGCAAAAATGTCAAGATTTGCCTAGATTGGAATTATATTGTCTCCTTATCTAGGTTATATGATGTATGTGATCTTTACAAGAATATGGATATGGCTGACGCTGTTATTCGTTTTCAGGGCGTTGAGCATGAACGCAACTTGGGTAGGGTAAAGAAGAAGGGCGTTACATATCATGCGACAGATTCCAAGCACGAAGATTTTGCGCACATCGTGTCTTCGATTTTCTGCCTAGCCTACGTAGTAGTCATGCTGTTTGATTCCCAGTTTGACTTTGTCTTTGTAAAGCAAAGGTATAGACGATGTATGCACACATGTTATGGTATGTATGTACCGTGTAATACTACTATGTATGTACACACATACAAGTACTATTTATACCGGTACATACCATAACTCGTTTTTAAGTACTCCGTACATGTATGTATATAGTATACGTATGTACGTAGTATGTAGGCAAGCGAGTAAGCGAATCGCTGTCGCCGGACTTGGGACTCTTTCCTCAGTTGGTTTTAGGGGGCTCCACAGTCAAGTTGATTTCCCATTGCAATCACGAGGAAAAAAAAAAAAAAAAA
>CM069899.1:3622913-3656877 GCA_036034705.1 Thielaviopsis punctulata | reverse complement strand
AAAAAAAAAAACAAAAAAACTGAAGACAAATATAAAATAGAAAAAAAAGAATAAAGAAGGTTGAAGGTTGAGGCAAGAGAAGAATGCGAGAAGAAACAAGAAGAACCATGTGGAGAAACAGAGGAACCACGGTCCTTGGTCGACTATAACAAGGGATAGCAAAAGAGGAGGAAATTGAAGAATGAGCTAATTATTTTCTTTTATGGTGGTTTGAAATTTCTTGGTTCACCCACTTGAGCTTGTGGGATGAGTCGTATGAGTTGCCGCACATGTTGTAGATTTACGACCCCCAAAAACGATATTGGCTGAAGCGGAAGATGGCTTTGAAATTAAAAAACAAAAAAAAAACAAAAACAACAACAGAGAATTGAAATTGATACAGTCAGTACATGATGGCAGGATGTGGGTTGGCTGGTCATGTTGAAGTTTCAAAGATGGAAGGTTTTTCACGGCAACAGAAAATACAAGGCCAAAAGTTTTGTGACACAATCATAAACCTATTCACGTGATATACTATCTACCTGTTCTTACTGGAATAACTCTTGGTAAACATGCTTGTACCAACCCACTGTATTGTAACCCTAGAAGGCCAACTGAACTCCCCCCTGTCTAGCTCTGATTTTCTCCCTCGTTGTTTTTCTTTTGTCAGACTTGTCTGCGCCCCAGATGCTACGTAAACAGAATTTCAGTATTAACGAGGTTGCGAGAAATGACACTCAGGCGTCGTCAACCTGCCAATCCTTTCCCTTTTTCCCTGACCTGTCGCAATTGCGGATGAGGTTCCTGGAACCTTAGAAATAAAATACGAAATAAACGCCTGTACCCATACATATCATACATATATTATCCGTTATATGCGTACCAGTATATTCAATCTATTTTTCTGCATCAAGTGGAAACCAGAACTTTGGCCTGGCCAGAACTAGCCCGACCTGACCTTGATCTGACTTCAATTCTCTTCCCTTTGGGACATCTGTACATAGTATGTGTAGTGATATGTTATGGTAATACGTAGTAACATACTATCATATACGTACTTACATACTACGTATGTCCAGCTTGGTTTCCTGGAGAGCCGAACTTGCTTGCCTCACTGAGCTAAAAGCACTGACTGACGCATGATGTGAGATTTTGCGTCAGAATTTCAGGTTTGGTCAATGGAATACTAATGAGTCCTTCAGCGATGATGTGATGGAAGTTTCTAAAAGGGAAAAGTTAAAAACACCACCCATAAAAAGGCCAGTCAAGCGTACTGGTACATACATGACAGGGTTGGAGTTGAAACCAAGAGTTAAGTCGAGATCCAAAGGAACTACAAACAAGGGTCACAGGATAAATTAAGATAAACTCAAGAATACGTGGTAAGACACTTAACCGCTTTATCCCCCCCTTCGAACGCTTTAGCCTTTTATAGCAAGGATATGTTTCTTCGACAATGCATAGGACATACCGCTAATGTACAGTATGTACTGGTATGTATTATTCTATTTTATTGACTTTTTCTTCTATTTCTCTTGACCTGCTTGCTGTTGACAAATAGACAGGGATTACCATGTAGGAAGCTAAAAAGGTTGGATGGAGTTCTAAAATCAAATCGCCGGCTATTTATCGAGACACGCCCTCCCTTAGTGACTGCTCTGTTTACAGTGTTATAGTAATGAAGTTGGTGATGCCGTTCATTGAAGTCGGGTTTAGTCGTATAGAGAACTGCACCATAAGTACTACCTACACACAGAGAGAGTACTTACCAGTATATCCCATTCAAATAATATGTGTGCTTTCAGAAGTTGCTCTGAATTCATCGAACTTGCTTGTACCGACCGCAGTCCATCCCACATATACTGGTGCATGTATTGATGGCATAAAAGGGCGCGACGGATGGCCCAAGGCTATTAGTTGCTACTGTATGAGGGATAGGAGGAATGTAATGGAGGGGTGTACGAATAGCATGTCAGAAGTGATCCCTAAGAAATCAAATGTATGTACAGTCGTATGTGTATACATACCATACGTACATACTGAGTAGTATGTCAACTACGTATTCATAAATGTGCCCGATTGTATTTACAGCGCAGGTCACGATAACTAGTGCCTGAGCCCAAAGTTACTGTAATAGCAAAATGAAGGATAAGTGTGACCATTTGACCATAACTTCAACAAAAAAAGGGTGATGAGGGGGAAAAGCAAATGACATGGAGAACAGGGGAAGCCCGTGCCTTTTGCCCATGTCGTTCTCGCTTCCATCGGAACGTTTTTCATATACCAGTGGTATGTACTTTATTAATAATAACAAGACAAGGTTGCCCTCGTTGCAGGCTGATATTGGGTGGGTGTTTAGGATATGCTAAGGCGAGATAGCAGAGCAGGAATAGCGAGTGCATAAAAAGAATAACAGAACATTACGTATATATCTCCTCTGGATGATTTTGCGTCGAAATTTCAGCACATAGTCTACAAGTAGAATATAATCAAATGCCAGGACTTTGTAAGAGAGGGCAGAATAAACAATACTTGTATACGTACGTACTGGTACATTAAATACTATGTGTGTAAGCAGTATATACTTGTAGTTCTAGATCTCCACTAAAAATAACCACGCCACTTTTGCAACAAAATAAACAAGGGTTACCATTAACAGAACCCACTTCACTAGTGGAAAAGAATATGAAGCGAAACTAGCAACGTGGATATTTTTACTCTAGTTTCCACTACGCATGTACATACGCTAGGAGACTGAGAACCGATGTGAGGTCCAAAGCGGCTTTAGATTGGGCGCTTTATTATCATTATTATTTTATTTGATTATCTTCTTTTTGTTACCAAAGCAGGAATCTTGTCAAAGGGCATGTTATTTATATGGTGCACATATGCTGGCGTTTTGGCTTCTTGCTATACCTCTCTGGCGCCTACAATGGTTTTTCGGTTAAATAATTTTAGTTCAGAAAAGCCGTCGTATGTAGCATAAGGCTACGTGTAGACAGGATAATACAGACTCAAACCAAGCCTACAACAATGGTGTCTGTATTTCTATGTTGAAAAGCAAAACCAAAAAAACGATAGCCTATGATGCTGTAGTGCTATAAGTACTCTACTTGTACGTACCATGATATGCAAATAGTTGAGAAATAAGGGACAGAGCCGCATGTAGCAATGGGGCGTGTATCGAATGCAAAAAAGAACAAAATGGGGTCTTTTTTTTTTTTTTTTTTTTTTTGCTCATCAAGTCTATCTTCACCTCACATTACCTAACCCAACCCCAAGCTTGATCAACTTTCTCTGCTTGTGAACTGAAATGTGTAAGGTTGGAGTCGGCTAAAACTTTGTTCCTTTTGCTTTGCCTGCTCTGTGTTTTCTGGACCCCCCAAAACACACTCATAGCATATGTATGTGCAACAGAAACAAGCAATCACAATACTACTTAACAACAAAGCGAAGCAACGCAACGTAGGCAAGAGACCTGACGATGCTGTTACTGACCGCTTTTTTCTTTTTATTCTGCTTCTTCATTTCATCCCTTGCAACTGTCTTAGCCCAGGCCTCCATTCACAACTAGTCTATTCTTTGCTAGTGTTACCTACTATTTCTTTTCCTGACTCTGAATCTTCACAGTCGTGAAAAAAAGAAAGAAAGAAACCCCTAAAGGAGGGAGTCTTGATTAAAGCCGGCATCTCATTTGATGATATTGTATCACTCTGTTTTTGAAAACCAAAAAAAAAAATGATACCAACCGTGGCACAATAAGCGAGAGCCCCCATCTTTGCTAAGTTGAGACAAAACGCAAAATACGCAACAGAGAATTGACGACGATAATGAGCATCACAAAATATACGATGAGAAAAGAAGGCGCCTGGATTTGTGACAGGCTGCGACTTGCATAAGAAGCCCCGCGACCTACTTATGATATACGTGACGTACTTGTACTGGCATATGTATGTATACTATGCATGTACAAGTATACAATGCAATGTGTACATATCTATATTTTCTTTTTTTATTGTCTGCTGATCTTATATTTTATTTTAAATAGAGTATTTTATTTTCCCGTCTGATTCCCAATACTACCATTCTATCACATTTCCTGACTTCAAGAGAGGCAATAACAAAAAGGACGACAACTGTATCATCAAACGCCTGGCTTTAGTGTATCTGGTTCTGGTCAATCATAGTACTGATACTTGTACAAGTAATACAAGTACATACATACATACTACTTGTACATACGGTACGTACATAGTAGGCTCTATCTGGGCGTACATGTAGCAAGACATATTCTATTTTCTTTCAGCGCCAAAGAACTACTTGTACATACATATGTATTGGTGCCAGTGTTACCGGGATAAGTGATTGACAAAAACAACTAGAGGGGAAAATATCTTGGTACGACTGTGGCTGTGTCATGATATTTGTCCTTTTTGCGAATAGGAAAAGCATGGCTTTCCGAAGGGCGTCTAACTGCTTCCTATACCATACATATATTACATTTATATCACCATGCTTTCTTAAGCATTAAAAGGCGGAAGTGCGTGACATACAAGTATAAGCCTTGATCTTTGCTTCCTGGGTTAAAACCGACAACAGGCGAGCCGCTAGTAATTATTAAATGGCTCCCACTGCATATCACCGTGGTATTTTCTACTCAGTCAATGACCAAACGTGCATATACATACATGTATGTACATTTGTGTATAGAGAGTATGGGTATGACGGCAACAAATTTCGGTTTCAGACATCGCCTAGACAGATACATATAGTGATTACTACTAAGCCAACTCTCTCAGCCACAAAAGCCAAACACTTATGCAGTCACTTGCATATACCACTCAACGCCAGCTCCTCCTTTGTTCCCTCTACATATATTTCCTCAGGTTCTTTTTCCAACTTTTATATGTACATACCAATATATATGTATGTACATAGTATGTACTCTGTATGTAGTACACATATATTGCCCCAAAAACTTATTTGATGCTGATTCTAGACAGTATGTATGTAACTTCTCGGCCGTGTAAATCCTTCCATTAGTCGGATGGGAAGAGAATGAAGGGATAGGGAGTAAGTAAGAAACAGGTGCTTACTACGTATATTAGTGTAGCACCAGTGTAACGGGCGAAAAGGTAAGATATAAAACCAAGTAGAAGATTCCAAACTGGCCAGCCACAGTATAGAGAACCGGTAAAAAGCGGCAAACAAAAGGGTAGTGTTGCTCTAGAGGTTGAATTCTGATGCCCAAGGTTAGTCAGCTTGGCCTACTCTGTAACGGGCTTTGCCTTCTATGAGATACATCATGAGACAGAGCGGGCCAGATGATCTATGTATATACGGAGTACTGCGTACATATTGCGTATGTACATACAAGTAGTATTTTGTCATTCAAGCCTCTATACTTGTATAACCCTGCAGGTCTTGTACTATGGTGCGTACCATAAAGTTTGGCCCTTTTATTTTTTTTTATAATTTTTTTACACGGCCTACAAGATAGCATAGTATGTATGTAACACACCTTAATGAGGCTTCCAGGTCACATGACTTACCCATTAGCCATAGAGTTCACCGCTATAAGTACAAGAGTACAACATGCTCCGCTCGCTGCGAAAGTCTATACCTTATGAATTCAGGACAATTTCTTTCCCAAAGTCTCCCACATCTTCCTGCTCTTCGTAACGCTGTTCAGTAGTTTATATTTCCTAATTGTCGGTGCAGAGTTTCAGGATCAAGTGACGGCTGGATGAGCTGGAAGATAGAGACTCGGGAAGAGAAACCATTGATGTTAACAGTAATGCGTCAGCTGACTGAAAAGAAAATATTCTACTGGAATGTACTATGTACGGAGTGCATACTTAATATGCACTTCTCGCTCATTGACATATCATGCACCATCTTGAGTGCCCACAATTGTATATTACATGCTGGTATGCATGTGCATGCGGCATTCCGTTTTTATTTTTATTTTTGCCTCTCTACATATACAACACGCACCACATACCATAAGAACATTGCGTCACGTCGTGTAAATATGGAATCTCAAAGGTTTCGATAACCCAATATTATGGGAGAAATACTGAGTTTTTTTTTGTCTTTGTTCTGATTGTCACGTTTACCCATATCATTATATATACGTCTCGTGACCGTTATCTATACATATATGTACTTGTAGACCCAAAGCTCTTTGACCAAGCCCTACGCAGTATACTTGTACGAGCCAAAACAACCAATCAAAGCTGCTACCTTATCCAACAAACACACTCAAGCTACGACAAAGGTAATATGGTTATAAGCAAGGACGACCGTTTCACTAGAGACAACACTGTAATGCGTAATCGCAAATGTTAAACCATCTGCTTTATTCTTCTCTTGTTACAACCAACGACATGTCACCAAGTCACATACTACTCCGTATGTACAAGTTGTGCAGATTATCCTAGGACAAGGAGGCTTTAACACCGACACAAGACATACATACGTATTTGACTTTGCCCCTCCTTTGATTAAAAACATTTGCTAGCTAGTCTTGTTACTGTACGCAGTACATCTTTTTCGGCTCAGACTTACTACAAGTAGACGCGCTAGCAGTATTAATACATATTACACAGAAATCAAGGTCGGCGATCACATAGGACATACCGCTTGGGAGGTCGTGATCGTCTGTTCGCCTGGTGAGATGGGCCTGTCTGATGCTGACTATTGACTTTGGTACTAGTAGGGACAAGAGCCACATCGCGTTCTGTGCTCATTTACCCGCTTTGGCCATTGCTGTCTCCTCTCTGTAGCATAAGATGGGATGCCTTGATCTTGTGTTGGGTGGCCGTTTAGGCATGCCCCATAGAGTATCCTGACCCGTCGTCACTTAGTATACATATATGTACATAGTATATCAATATGATGAATCACAACGTTGGCTGTGACTGAGAAACCGCCCTTACATCACCATCAGTAATAGCTATATCATAAGTGAGATATAGGCTTGTTATTGGCCTGTCCATACTCAAAGCAGCTACATATCTAATACCACACCTCTTTTCTTAGAACGTTTACTCAACATCTCAGAAAACGATGCATGCTTTGCATGAGCCTAGCGCGACGCCTTGGCCCAAGTTCTTAGCTTTTTTTTTTTTATTTTTTTTTTTTTATTTTTTTTACAAGTATTTCGTTGGTTCATCGTGCGACAAGTTACGAAAAAGCTTGAAAAACAGGGCGAAAAAAAAGATTGAACGGTAACAAGATGCGGTATGTAGTATACATGCATGTATAATACACGAAGTAAATTGTGGTCAGGCTAGCTGAAGGGAAAGAGTCAAAGTACGGCCTGAAGGAAAGTAAAGAAAGGAAAATGGAGGGGCGTATATCATATCATCGGTCGACATCAACATCTAAGCCGTCTATAATGATGAGCCATATTGCCTACAATACGACTTGGATCGCATCTCGGTGCCGCCCAAAGCAACCAGGGAGGAAAGACACACAAAGGGAGAAGGAGACATGGTCTTTTGCCGTGCGTCTATTCTAAACCCCATAATAGGCCCGATCTTTTTGTCTCGTTCGTCAATCTAGATTTTGGTCTGTGTTTATTTAATGCGGTTGTTGTTGGTCTGTGTTGTAACCAGGCTAACAAGAAGGAATTTTTTCTTTTTCTTGGGGCTGCTGTCTAGGGCTTCTTGAGTGGTTTCCATACTGGTATACGTATGTATGGTACATACATACATACATACATTCATTCTTTGTTCATGATTCGGTGATAGACAGAACCAAGATAGAAGCGACCAGTAACATGGGAATGAAAGAAGCACTTGGTGAAACCGGCGTCACAGCGGCTCATTGGCTTGTGGAAAGGTACATTATTAGGGAGAACATTAATAAAACCTTCTGTAGAAGCTAAGCCCAACGGCACATAAAGCCAAAGGAAGAAAGAGAAAAATGGACATTTGACCACTGGAAAAGCATGGCTGTCTTGCTGTAGTTCCTCTACATCGCCAATCACAGAAGATGCAGAAGACGAAGGCCAGAAGACCATTTCTATCTTCTGTATAAAAGCCTGCCTGCAGTTTACTATGTATGTATGTACTTGTAGTGGTTTGCTTGTTAGATTTGAGTCTTTATGCTGTACCAACTGCCAAGCATCCCTAGCAGCTGGTGACAGTTGGCAGAGACACATGAGTTCTTTTCCTTCATTTCTCATTATTCATCTGGCAAAACCAAATAACGTTGAACATAATGACGCAAAATGCCGCCTGTTTGTTTTTCTCATGCATTTTACCAGGCACACGCCCCCCTTGAACTTAACAGAGCCAAGCCAGAGAAATAGGATAAAAATAATACAACTATTATATACCTACGTATATGGTACAGTATTCTGCCCTTGTTCGCGTGGTTTTGCCGGGACCAGGGTTTGAGAAGAAATCCACAAGAACAAAGTCTGCCGATTAAATCAGCAATTTTTAATCTTTCTCTTTGTTGGGTGTTTTTTTTTTGGCCTCTTCAGGTCTCTTGTAACTTGGCTCCGGTGTCCCGGTTCTTTGTCCATTTCTTTTATTGTTCTTTATGTACACGTATGAATATCCGACTCGCGTCAGACAAGACACTGCAGCCTATATTGTACGTATATATATCACATACATACATACATACATACATACATACATACATACATACATACATACATACATACATACATACATACATACTTGTATGCATCCAATACAAGTACATACACTACAGGATCATACAATGCACGTCTTGTGAAATCAAAGTTCTCGCACGACACCTTTAGCGGAGTTGGTGAACCCGATGATTGCGAGGAAGCAATGACGGCCACACATAAGCGTTGTACCATGCCATACATAATTCAGTCCTTGTACATACTTGTCCTGCTTGCTTGCATTTGGCTTTATCGTCCATCACTTTTGACACAGCCAACAACGAGCCGAAGCGAAGCAGCCATTCAAAAAAGGATGAGCACCTTGGTCTCCCTTTTTATTGTCATATTTCACACACCCAGCCGACTCCTTCGTCCTGTCTTGTCCTGTTCGTCATGCCGCCCAACAGCCAGCCAAAAAGAGAACAATCAGAGTCAAGCAAAATAAACGAATAACGCAACAATGGCACAGCGCCATGTCTCCTCCTTTCATACCCGGCGACTCTCTGATGCTTTCGTGGCTTGTGCTTCTTTCTGGATGAGCTTACCCAACGCTCAAAGTAGATGGGTGAGTACTTGTACATACTATGTGCATACAATATGTGCATAGTACGTATGTACGTATGGTATACATGCATAGCTTGAAATCAGCATTGACATAGCGGGGGCCCTCTAGGCTGTGCCACTTTTATGCCAGTTGTTGGGTGGAAGTCTTTGCTAATATTCCTGGAGTTTTCTTTTTGAAGCTCAACCGCTTTTTGTTTGTATAGACTTATGTTTGATGCCAAAAATGACAACTTGCCAGGCTAATAATAACCAATTATGCCGGAACTAAATCGATTTGATGTGTTGTTTGGTGTTGCCAGTGTTTACGCCGCATCTATCAAACTGAGAAGCTGCCATTCCGGACAGTGGCAAATTTCTTTTTATGAATGATTGATGTTCTTAGTCTTTGCTTGTTGGTGGGCGGCACGGAATAGCCATGTGTCAAATAATCAAACACTGGGCAAAGTATGTACATATACGTATATGTATGTATGTATGTAACAGTGAGTGAAAGCCCTAGAAACAGTTGACGATGGAGGAGTAAGAGCGAGCAAGCAACAACAGCCAATAACTCTAGCTTTGTAATAACGCATTATGGTAGTCCATGGATTAGGCCATGTACTGTTTTTTATTTATTTATTATTATTATTATTATTTATATCGTGGTTTCATGATAAATGAGTGTTGTGTCTGTCTGCAAGCGAACTGCATTTCTATTTTTTGGTTTTCTCGCACACTTGTCTAATTTTGTTGATGCGGCGGCAAGTGTAAGATGAGGATGAAGCATGGAATCCCATGGAAAGCGTCTTGTTCTTGTCTTTGAGGGATGAGATGAGAAAAGCGGAGTTTTAGCCAAGGAAAAGAGAGAGCAGAGAGGTCAGGCGTTATGAGCATGCATACACATACCATATGTACATAACATATGCAGTACATACATACATACATACGTACATATATAGAGAATACATAGATTGGGAGATTGGAAAAGAGGAAACATGGAAACAAATGTATGTACATACATGTACTGGTATGGACACGCCAGACTAGAGAGAGAGGGGAGAACTGCAAGAGGAATTTAATGGCAAGGTGCACTGCAAGTGGAGGTGGTGCCATCAGAAGGACTTCAACCTAAGGGCATTCAGACTACCATAACTGTAAAAGAGGAGAAAGAGTGGGATATTGGCACATCCAGAGCTCTTGTTCCTTCAGGACATGCAAACCAAAGAGAAAACACTGTTCTTTCCTCTGTATGGTAGAAAGACTGAGAGAAATCTGATTGTAGTAGTGTTGCATGTTGCATTGCAGTTTCTGCCGTTTCGTCTCTCGGTTGACGGTTGAATACTCCTCAGAAAAGGGAAAAGGCTGTTCAGTGAAAGGACAATACCATACATACATACATAATGTGTAGTATGTAAAAGAAAAAAGGGATTCAAGTGAAAAAGAGGGGTTACCATGTACATGCATACATTAAACCGACGATGAAAATGAAAGGTTTAGCATGGATGAAAAAGAAATAGTGGGGGTACAAAGCGTATAACCCTAGTCCATGTGACTTAGTACTACATACAGCCTAGCTAGCATGCTGCATTCTTAACCCTAGATAATTGCACGATCCTTGCTTGTTTTTTTTTCAGTGCTGGGCTGAACTTCACCGCCAGTTCTGTTTCGCTATTTGAAGGGACTAGCATTCAAAGAGGGATTACATAGCTAGTTTCACTTTTCAGGTCGGTTTGCTGAATTTCAAGTCAATGGCCTTGATGTACGCACATGCTATGTACATATGTATGTATGTACATACTTTTTTTTTGTCACCAAGGCGTAACATTCACTAGTGCTACATCGAATAGCCACAGCAATATATCTGGCACCTTACCATTGCCTGCTGGAATGGATGCTGGCTGCATCACTGCTGCTCGTTTGTATTTTTCTCATTGTGCAAATTCTAGACCTCTTTGGAATGCACAAGGAGAGAAAAAGGGTGAAGGGGGAGCAAGGCGTTCAGGCTTTTCTTATATCTGGATTTTATTCCCTCGCAAAAGGCTTCAGCCAAACAAGGGCACAGAAGCTAAAGAACAAGGAAAGACAAAGGCAAAGAAATAGAAACATAAACAAACAAACAAACAGGAGCTAGAAGGAGTTTACCATTTATGTACTATGTACCATATGTATGTACATACATATGTGTATGCATGCTTGTTTTCTCGCTCTCGCTTGCTTTGTATGTGTACATATGTACCATACATACATACGTACATACATATACATTGTACATATTGTATGTAAATATACATGCAGCAAGTTGCAGTTTTTCTGTAGGCAAGGGCAGATACGGGCGGATTCATGCTTGGTTTTCAATATCAAAAGACGTGAAGGAACGTTTCGTTCCATGGGGCTGTCTCTGTACGTAAGCATGTACACTACGTACATAGTATTTGCCAATGTGTTGATTGCCCAATTCCTTGTAAGTTAAGAACTTGGGCTGGTTTTGCATTTAAATGTACCATACAAGTACAATAAACGAACTTTGAATCGGGCTGGCCGTGGAGCCAGAAGAGGGGTGGGTATATAGCGGCACATATCATGGTTGAGTTGTGGGATATCGTGCCTACAAGACTAGTAGATTGAAAGCATGTGCCTTTGGCTTTACGCTTTGTGTGCTTTGCTTTGATCCGATAGGCCTTTGTCAGACAGAGAAGGTATAAGCTGCTATTTTGCAGATACATACATATGGTATGTAGTAAATACATATGAACACATACGTATCATGGTTACAAGGCTGTATATCATCAAGTCAGTAATCACAGACCCCGTGTGTGCTCACTTACAACAATCAAGTCATTCTTAAGTCTTAGATGAGCCGGTACAACTTCATCGTAAGTGTATAAAGGTATTGAGTGAGACATCAAAAAAGTTTCAAGAAGTTGATAAAGAGTCGGATCTTCAGCTTTACAACGAGACACGCATACTGCATCTAAGCGATAGACAATTTCAGGTGCTTTTCTTTATTTTTAAAGGTTGACACAAGTTGGAAGATGGGATTTTTCAAGGGTGTGAAAGAACAAAAGGAGAAGAGGCTTATACATACATACATACATACATACATACATACGCACGCAGGTATGGCGGGGCCGACTGTCCGTATCTTTATGCAAGTCAAAGTGTAACAACGTACATTCTGCATACGCCTGTACGTGTAAGTATGTAAATACAGTACTATGTACATATATACTATTCATAAATAATATCATGCATGGCGTGGCACTTTGCAGGTGGCGGCCCTACATTGCATTGTTTGTTTCTTTCAAGTGGTTTTTTTTTTTCCCTTGTGTCGTTTATATATAGTGCCTGAAAAGACGAGTGTGAATGAGTTAAAACGTATGTACAAGGAGAGCTTATGAATCACGTAATGGCCATGTACTGTGTATAAGTAAGTATGAATACGCCAGTGTATCCATGTATGCTGTCAGACAGCCTAGATGTGTGGTAAATACAGACGTACAAGTACATATGAGTACATATATGTATGTATGTATGTACATGCGCTGCACAAACGCATATTATGCTAGGCTATTACTCTATATGCACTGAACCGCCGACCTCCAATGCAACCTCTGTCACGAGCGGCTTCTGCTGCCTTCCACATCAGAAAGTGCCTCACTCCACCACTCTGCGCGACACAAGAAAAGGAAGATAAAATACTAAGCTTGCTTTCGAAGCATCGAGATAAGCAGTCGACGTGCCTCATCACCAAGCCCAGAAAAGCCTTCCTGCTGCACTTTTGCCGTGGCCAAAGACGCTGCAAAGTCGACGACTTGCTGCAAGGCGTGACTCTTGTCAGGTTTTGACATTGGGCGTTGGGCTTGGAAAACACCTGGAAAGAAATATTTCGAGAGTGGGAATTGGCAGAGGGCAAACAAGGCTGCGGCAGTGAAGGAGTCACCGGCGCCTACGCTGCTGTGCACATGTTAGTTGACTGTTCTCGCAGGCGACTGGAGGACGGATCTTGAAGCTGTTTGGGTGGAATTAGGTTACAAGTGGAAAGGTCGGGAGGGAACCCGACAGGCGCAAAATTGGTCCTGGATAGACACTCTTTGAAAAGGCAAAGAAAGCAGGAAAACGAGGCAGTATGTACAGTCGCCGCCACTTGTTGTACTTGGAAGACCCCTCTTTGGTACAGAAGCTTTGCTTGCTGCAATCCACAAAGGAGGTATGAAACTGGCCTGGCTGAAATGCCACACGCAGGTCAATAGCAAACAAGGCACATAAACAGGTCAAGCGATGTGGTAGGCCAAAAAGCGAGAGGAGGGGGAAAAGAGCATGAGATGCAAATGCTACAACGCAAGAGGAGGGAAAGTAAGGAGGAGAAAAACAAAGGGTGAAGTCGTGAAGAATGAAGAACCAAGCAAGGAAAACAAAAACACAAGTGCAAGTAAAGACAGGCATAAGCGAAAACTGGAACCTTTACATACTCTGTTACAGCAGTTATGGGCGCCACGGCTGCGTGTACCACGGCACAGTCGCAGCGGTCGGGGCCTTTTTCCCATTGCTTCTGTTTCTGGTGATAGTTTCCGCAGACGGCGATATTGTCTGGAGAAGAAGCCATGTAGCAGCTGCTAAGAGTAGTGGTAGTAGTGGTAGCAGTAGAAGGCTGGGTGCTGTTGTTTCCACTACTACTCTCACCACATGAGTACGAGCACAAGCACGAACACAAGCACAAATAGGCACAGGCACCGCGTGCGCCCCAAGTACAAAAGCCCAGCTGTCTAAAAGCCACACAACCACGTTAGAATGGTCCAGATTGAGAAAGACATACATATGTACATGCGCACAATACATGGATAGATGGATAGGAACAAAATGGTAAAACTCACCCTTGTGCAACCTCGGCCAAAAGGCATTCGCTGGCAGACGAATGACCACGATGCTATACAGAAAAGAAGATTCAGTAATTAAAGGAGTTAGCCACTCCGCCCTTTCTTCCGTCACACTTGACTTTTCTTTTTCCATTGCTTGTTCCTGGTGTCCTGTCTTGTATATCCGATAGCCAGAAAAGAAAGGGGCAGTGATAGTGACACAGCATGAGATGAGCTATTGTTTTGGTGATTCCTTGGGAAGAAAAGAAGGATAAAAGCCCGCCAGGCGGTCATCGCGAGACATTGCTTTGGTGGTTGCATTGCCCAAAACACAAGCATCTTGTCAGTCCGACCGGAGTGATGTTGTCTTGAGTGGAAGTGTTTTGCATGTATAAAACACTACATATATTTCTTGAGCCTAATACATAGTGGTTACAAAACACTACCATGAGCTTTGGCTGACTGACTGCCTGAGTACGAGACAATATGGGCATTTCTCTGCACACGGAACAATATAAAATCGACAAAGACAAGATGCAAGATGTAATGACAGAAAAAAAAAAAAGGGGGGGGGGGGGGGGGGGGAAGGGGGTAACACAAAGACAAAGAAAAGTATAGAAAACGAGACTCACCTCGGCCCAGTTTCGTGAAATAAACACAACATCGGCGGATGCTGCCACAGCTTCCAGGCCATCACGCCCTGGCTTTTCAACTTCTACGCTGATAACCAGCGAGTCTTGGGGAGCGTTGTTTCTCAACAACTCGATACAGTGCAGTGTCGTCGGCGGAATGCGGCCCTAGTCCACAAACAACATCTTAGCCATCACATGTTTCTTATATACATACAAAGACTGGTCAGAAAAGCTAGCGCACCTCGAAATGCCACCACTGTTTGCCACCCAACCGGCGGGCCTTTTCTGCCACCTCATTAAACTCATCCACGTCCATCTCTCGCAACTCGTTGTACGTCACGATAGTCCGGCTGCCTGTCTGCGCACTGCGCATGATGTAACAACTAGCGGCCTCACGTGACTCAGGCCGGTATAGACACGTGCTTAGGTCGACGAGGGTAGCTTCAGTAGAGAATGAACGGGCAATGGCCTGCACAGCGGGACTGTCTGGGTGCGGAAGAGGCGAGACAAGGTGCAGCTTAGGGCTGTGGTTGTTGGAGTCTGGAATTTGGAGGGGAGTGAGTTGTTGCAGGACTTCTAATGAGTTTGGGCAGTTGCCGCCGCGCCTGACTTTCAGGGCTGTGGCCCGAAGCTTCTCATCTTCTTGTGGACAGTAAGGAAGACTGGTGGTGTTAGAATGCGGTTGGATTCTCTGACTCTGAAATGACTTGCTCAATGATTGTGTCCAAGTAGCAGGCACCGACCAAGAACAAGTGGTCGATCATGGCTAGGGAAATGCTAATGTTGTTGTTGTTGTTTGTTCAAGTTTAATATGAGCTAAAATGGTAAACGGAATTGGTGGGGTAATAGAAACAACCCTCATTAGGGTTAATACCGTTGAGATGTTCTTGACATCGATGGGTATGTATGTAATACTGCGTATATACATCCATAGAGATAAGTATCACCTCAACAAGCACACTGACCGGAAGGTCATCGTGTAAGTTTCTCTTTCCCGACTTCTTTGACACTTGAAAACCAGAGAAACTCCAACCCATCTTTACTATGACGTCACGCTCGGCTTTGCGCTGAAAACGCCCACTTTAAGTCATCATAAGTTTATCAGTTGCTTAGCATCAGCTACTCTAGCCAAGTCACGTTACGTTTACGCATACATTCCAGGCACTTTTTGTCTATTTAGGTCTATTTTGCCTAGTTCTTGGTATCTCGCTTTCTTGTTTTGATATTTATCAAGCATCAACCAATGGTAATTTTGTTTAGCCCCCTCCAACATCGACATCACCATTGGTCTGTAGAATGAATGGCTTCATTGCAGGCTGCAAACCTCATATGCCGATTACCATTGATTTTGCTGGTTATTGAATTCAGCCGTTGTAACTTTAGCCTGTGAAAAAAGCCCAAAAATGGCGGAACCTGGCCAGCGCAGTGACGGTGATGACGTCGTTGAGGTGAGTTTCTATTGACTTCATCCCGCTTCGCACTTCTCTATAAACAGTTTTATTAACCAATTGCTTGCGGGGAACAAAGGTTCACTTCAAGCCATCCGGTGCCCATCGCCGCAAAAGCTCTATGCAATCTTCCGATCCGCCAGCTTCCATGATCCGCGCCCAACGACAAGTCCGCCCGCGTCCGCTGCGCCCGGCCGTTAGTAATACCGACTGCATTGTGCACCAGTTCTTTGAATCACAGCTGCACCGCCGCAATGTCGAGACCCATCTCGATGAGATATCACAAGACGCAGATGCAGAAAATTCGGCCACCGATTCTGCTGCTTTCGACCAGGATAGCGAGAGCGACTTTGATAATGCTGACACACACAAGCATGAAGTCGATGCTGCTCACGGAGGTGCTGTGAAGGGGGTCTCAAACAGCACTCCAGTTAGCTTGACACCGACCTCAGGGTTGGCTTCTCGGCCTGTTGGCCAGGCAGGCTTCCGCTCGCCGCCGCAGCTCGAGTATCCACAGGACTGTGACGGCCAACCCGATGAGCAGGCCTGGGTTGGCGCAATGCAGTTACCGCGGGAAATGACACCTATGACATCACGTCGCAATTCTCCCCCGGAACAAGGTTCACAGGGTCCCCCAGTCAAGCAAAGTCTTGCGATCTGTCATCAACAGACGGTTAACTCATGCGATGACACATCTCAGACTCCATTGTCGCTGCTGCATTCGGTATCGTCATCCCCACGCCCTGCTCAGCCATCCTTGCTGTACCCTCCATCACACAGCAAATCTTTGCCGCGCCGACGCAAGAAGCCCTCCACTGCAGCTGCTGGCCTTGTCGAATCCGCCGCCTCGGCGTCTGCGTCTGCAGAAGTCTCGCTACACAGTCGCCACTTGACTAAGCGCCAACTAACCGACATGGTTTGGGGCGTACGTGAGCTCTCCCGTCGCTTGGGAAGCGTGCGTATCAAAGCCCATGTGCGCTCCATCTTTGTGCTGACCAAGATCCACGATACCACATTGATCGACAACACCCGTACACTTGTACATTGGCTTTTACACCCCGATCGCTCTGCGCGCTACGTTGTCTACATCGAGAAGAAGCTCGCTCTGCATCCTAAATTCCGTCTGTCCGATCTACGCTCCGACCTTGGTGCATTGTACCGCGCTGCTGGCAATCCAACAGCAGCCGGCGAGGTAGGAGCGGAATCTCACGGTAGATTACGCTTCTGGACCGAGGCGATGTGCCGCGAGAAGCCCGAGACGTTTGACTTTTGCATCACGCTGGGTGGCGACGGGACCGTGTTGTATGTGGGCTGGCTGTTCCAGCGGGTGGTGCCACCGGTGGTGACGTTTTCGCTGGGCAGTCTGGGGTTTCTGACAAAGTTTGATTTTGCGAGGTTTCAGGATACGCTGTCGACGGCATTCAGCCAGGGCGTAATGGTGAGTCTGCGGCTGCGGTTCGAGTGTACCGTGATGCGATCGCGGGCACGCATTGAGCTTGAGAAAGAGTACTCCAAGAAAAACCACGCACAGGATGGAAGCTCCAAAGAAGACACGGAAACGTATGACAGTGAAGCCCAGCAGTCTGTTCAGGATCATATCCGCGAAATTCTTCAACAGCGCGATATCGTCGAAGAACTCATTGGCGAAGAGCGTGATAACCACCACACTCACCAACCCGACGTCTCCTTTGAAATCCTCAACGAAGTCGTGGTCGACCGTGGACCCAATCCCACCATGTCCTACACCGAAATCTTTGGCGATAACGAGCACTTTACCTCGGTCCTAGCTGACGGCGTATGCGTGTCGACACCCACGGGCAGTACGGCGTACAACCTCGCCGCTGGCGGGTCGCTGTGCCACCCGGACAACCCTGTGATGCTGGTGACATCAATATGCGCACACGCGCTGTCTTTCCGGCCGATTATCCTGCCGGACACGATTGTGCTGCGCATCGGGGTGCCATACAACGCGCGTACGTGCTCGTGGGCGTCGTTTGATGGGCGTGATCGTCTGGAGCTGAGGCCGGGTGATTATGTAACAATTAGTGCCAGTCGGTATCCGTTTGCGTCGGTCTTGTCGGATTGTGGGGGGAGAAGTGAGGATTGGGTGAATAGTATCCGTGGCAAGCTCGGGTGGAATACACGGCAGAAGCAAAAGGCATTTGATTCCTAGGGGAGTACGGAGGGTTTTGTGCACGATTAAAGTTGGACACATGGACAAAGACTAGTGCGAACCTTTCCAGTATAAAGATCTAAATAGCACCAAGATTTGGATACATCTCCAAATGTACACTTCTCGAACATTTCAATACAAAATTCATTCATGCCGACAAAGGCTGACCCAGCAGCCCTCCTCCTATTGAAAAAAAAAACAAGATAGTGATGCTCACCACGACAAATTCCGCTTGCGTGTCTTTGTATCAACAGACCCAGGGATTTTTCCGCGTGAACCTAGCTCAATAAACGCCGTGCGTGCACGCAAGTCAAACTCCACCGCCTGCACCATTAATCGCCGGCTTTCGGGAATTACACATGTTGGGTTGAAGGGTGGGATATAGGGCATGTAAGCTTGCGCCCCCGGATGTTGTAGAGAGTGGTACTGTTGTTGTTGTTGTTGTTGTTGTTGGGGAGAGGAGTACTGCTGCTGCTGATTATGGCTGGGCACAGGAACAGGCCTTATGGGGATATTCTGCAAAGCATTATTACTAGCAGCAGCTGATGCAGTGTAGGGGGACACAGGCTGAGAAGGGTATACACCCGAAGAACCTAAGCTTGGCGTATTCTGCACATGACCCTCGCCGATCCCGTTACCATAAACAGCGCCGTTATTGAGGACATGGCCAGGGCTGGGCGACCGAGTTCCCACACGATAACTATCGGGCGATGAAACAGCCGAGCCGTCGCCCATATCCCACACACGCACCTGTGGCTCGTATCCTTCCTCGAGATTCATAATGTACTCGCCAATTAGTGCTGACAGCTGGCTGTCCCACATGCCCTCACGACGAGACGCGCACTGCAGCAGCTGAATAGCCCGACGGCGGGTGATTGGGTGGCGGCACTTGGTGGCTACAACGAACAGCGGCGGAATGATGCCCAAGTCGGCACTGAAGCTGGGCTTGATATGGTATGCCGGTAGCAGAGGCTCGGTGGCATTGAAGCGGCCATGAGTGCAGGCTTCTGGGGTTGGGCATCGCGCCTTCATAGCCCGCTTCTCTTCTTCTGAAACAACTTCATGGGCAAGGTTGACAATCTCTTCGAAGATATGATTGTGAAAGTCAAAGTCCGACTCTTTTGTCGTAAAGGTCATGACAAAGAGAACAGTGGACATTAGATGAGACATTTTGAGGACATGAATACCTGCCCTCTCCTGGTATGAAATGCTTGCCAGAGACCGCCGATCCAGAATTGGCTGATAGGCAATACCCCACGCTTCAAGCTGGCCCTTGAAGCCTCTGCCATACTCCATAAACTTGGGTGACAGTAAACCCATGGGCGCACTCTTACCTGCTTGCTGCACGGCGAACAAAGTTTCTGTAAACACAAAGATGGTCTCCAGCAGCTTATCCCACACCATACGCGCCTCAATCAACGACGTAAATGTGTCAGGAATGCGAATGTGCCGAAAGTTCCAAATTGAGCCGGAATCAGATGAGTCGTCAGACCGCGGTGAGTGCATGCCAGTTGGATCGGAGACCAGCCTAATGACCCACGGCTCTGGGAAGTGGAAGGCCATATCATAAGATTTAGCCTGGATAGCCAGACGAGTAAACATTTGCAATAGCTCATCCTCCACAGGCTCTTCTCCTGCGTAGCTAAATGTCCTGCGGCGCGCTTCCCTAAGCTTTTCAAGCAGACTTAGGCCTGTTTGAATCTGGAAAATGGCCTGCTTGTGGTCTCCAGCAAAGGAATCAAAGCAAGCAAAGAGCACGTTTGCCATTAACTGCACACGCGGTGTACTTTTTCCAGACTTGGTTGACTCTAGCAGCGCATTGATAGCATAGCCATACGTCTTAATGGCAAAGTTCCAATGCCTTGCCGCGTCAGCCTCAGGCTGATAAGGTTTGCTTGACGGAGAGCTTGGGGGTGTTTGGGTTTTTGTCTCAAGCGTTCTGTAAAGAGCACCCAGAGCCACCACAGCATGCTTGATGATTTCCGAGTATTGGCACTCGATAAGCACCGACCGGGTCCAAAAGACAGAGTCAAAGTAACCTGACAGCTCGCATGCTGTTTGCGTGCGGAAGAGCTGAAAATACAACTCCTCATCTCCGACAAACTTGAGTGACGAGGGCATCGGCTGGAGCATGGATGATGCAGAGGCCACACCATTGGGACCCAGGCGGTGTTGGATCTTGTTTTGACGACGAAGACGTGGCGTCAGTTGAATGGGCCCACCACGAGTCACATTGAATGGAAGTGGCTGTATAGGTCGCGCAGGTCCAACACCAGCCCCAAGGGA
Source organism: Thielaviopsis punctulata (assembly GCA_036034705.1). NCBI lineage: Eukaryota > Fungi > Ascomycota > Sordariomycetes > Microascales > Ceratocystidaceae > Thielaviopsis > Thielaviopsis punctulata. The sequence goes on along the minus strand of CM069899.1, from coordinate 3,636,310 downwards.
CATAATTGAGATAGGCTGCGGCTTTGGTGCAATGGAAATGACTTCATGCGGGCGAGCACTTCGGCTAGGAGGGGGATATCCTGTGCATGTGCGGTTGGACCGAGTACATTGCGTACATTCGGGGCGTTTTTCGTCGCATTTTATGCGGCGTTGTCTATAACGGGTTGTTAGAATGATTATACACACATACTTGAAATGACAGGTCATTCAGTGTGCCTTTCATTTGGCTGGCAGTACTTACTTGCAGTTGCTGCACCCTGTCTTTACCTTGGGCTTACTCTGGCGCGGTCGTTTTTGCTTTTGCTCTGCAGGTGCAGCTGCATTTCCAGCATTGATAGCTCCATTTACTGGCACAAGGGCCAAAGGACTCGACCCTGAAGCGACTGCGGAATCTGGGGAAGCATCAGCTCCGTTGGCGGGGCTGTGGGAGTTGGACTGCGGAAAAGCAGTCATTGTTAGGGGTAAGCTACAGTATGATTGATAAAGTAGCAAGTGGATTTGACAACCACAGGGGAGATAGCTTTTTCAAGCTAGATGCTCGTAAAAAGCAACAAATCCGGAGTGCTTATTTTATTTTTTTATTTTTTTTTTATTTTTTTTTTTTAGCGACCGATGGAGCAACAAAGATAGATTGTCAGTGGCAGCTTGACAAGTATCGGCTCTTGACTCGTTTTGTTCCGTTCCTTTGTATTGGATCCAGGCTTGGATCTTTGGCGAGTAGGAATTGGCGTTGCGTTACGTTGCGTTGCGGTCCGAAGCGTAGTGATGATGGCAGGAGTCTTGATTTGGATCTGGTTGTTTGGTTGACGCAGCGAGATAGTGGCGATTCTGGCGCAAGAGTAAAACCAAAAAAGTGGAAGAAGAAACAAGCTGCACCGGGTCGTATTTGAATCAATCAGAAGCCAGATTTTGACTTGAGCCAGGACCAGGAACAGACACAAAAGTACAAACAAAGGAAGCGGACAGCACGGGGGAACTAGGATATTCCAGGCAAGGAGGCGGCCAACAACGCGCAGGAGTTGGAGAGGGGTTGTTCAAAGACCCAACTCTGGTAGCCTGCATTTGCATACATGCACTATATATACCATACAGTAGTACATGCACGTCCGGATTTGCGATGTGATTTCCAGACCAAGAAGCTCAGTCGACTGTGCAGCTTAACGTCGCAGTGAGCAAAGAACCACCGTTGTAGGAAGCAAGTAAAAAGCAACGGTGGCGGCGGCGGCGGCGGCGACGACGTGTAAGGAGCAAGGAACAAACAAACGAGATGTGAAGAAGAAAATGCCACTACTGATTAGAAGTGGACCAGTGAGGAATGAGAGTATTGTAAAGAGCTCAAGATATGTTGAAAGTTGGCCAGGCCAACCTCGTCAAAAGTCGACAAAAGGCCAAATATAGTGGACCAGGTTTGGCAAGCTATCCAAGTCGAAGCAGGGGTGAAGCCCTATTCAGAATCCAAGCTTTATTAAAGGTTTTTACAAAATGCCGGGTAACTTGTATTGAGGGCGCAGGCTCTGGCTGTAAATGGACATTGCTGTCGGCGATCAAAACCAGTTCAATTAACTTGGAAAATTCAGGCTTTCTCTGCATGGGTTGGTAGTTAGGAAAACGATACAGAGAGGAACAATCCGGCACAGGCTTTGTGGGTGTTTGTTTCTCTGTTGGAATAGTGCCGACAAGGGTTGTTTTTCGTTCTTTGCTAATCGAGGCAGATTCATAGATTAGGGTCGAGATAGATGTTGTTGAATGAGCAGGACTGGGCGTTTTCGGTACTTTTTTTTCTTGAATCGATGGATGAATTGAATAAAGAACAGAGCAAATGATGATGTTGATATGTTGTTACAATTTTTCGTTGCTGCAGAAAAAACAACAGGAACAACAATAAAAAAAAAGGTGGAAAGTCGAGGTTGCATTGGGAGTGAACAAATTGAGATAAGAAATCACCAAAATGCCCTAGTTGTGCTTCTGAGGAAGGAACTTCTTACCTCTATGTATGTACTACATGCCATGATCGTTTTGTTTTATGCACATACTTGTATGTACTCTGCTATGTAACTTAAACCTTCATATACCAATCCAGCCATACTTGCACTGCACAAAGATTTTGTTCCTCCTGGTACATAGTATGTATCTTTCGGAGTGTGGTGAAAAGGCATAATTTGTCATGGAGTAATGTGTATCGAGAAACACGCGTTTTCTGGAGGTATTGACATGCTCAAATAAAATCCTGATTCTTATAAAGTATTTGAATGTGTTTTTCTGGAGAGGTTATATCAACCGAGTCTCTATCTAGATATTGGTATTATGTACATGTGCATACGTACATACACACATCCGCTTCCTCGAATCTGCTACTAACGCTACCACGCTGAACTAGGCCTGTCCTGCATTAGTCTGGAACGCTGACAGAACAATAAGAAAATTCTGACACGCTGTAAGTGAGTGAATTCGCTCAATGCATAAGATAATCGATGTAGTGCGTGTGATGCTCAGTAATAACTGGAAGACAGTTCAAGTTTGATTCAAGTGTTGCTTAATAGTTACAAAAGAAATTCTTCTGTACGTAGTATGTACGGGTAAAGTATAAGATATGTACGTATGTATAAAAATGAATATACTGCGTACTTGTATTCTCTTGATGTGACTTTCTAGTCGGCCAAGGCAAGCCATTTGAGCTTCTATCCGACCGCCACTGTTCTTTCTCCCTTTACTTTTTTTTCTTCAAGAATAGAAGTTCATGGAAAAAGGAATGTTCGGAGGTACGTACTCCGTAGTCATATTGGAACCCCCCCCCCATTAAGCACCCTGGTCCATGCATTAATCGGCACTTAATATGCGTCTTGGAGCTTTCTCTTGATTGATACTATGTATGTTAGTATGTAGTTTCAGAACACATCAAAATGATGGATTGAGAAAAAAAATACAACTACACTTGATGCGGCACTCCCAGGGTTCTAGATTCCCGGCATGAGATTTCTTTAGTGGAGTTGGTTGACGGGATGAGCTGAGATTGACAGCGTACGTAGTATTTCTTGCGAAATTCTATTTGAAACGGCCAAGTAGGGTAGATCATGGACAGAATTCCCTCTAATGACAAGTTTTCATATGCCAACAGCAATGATTGAATTGTATTACTACGTACGTAGTATACAAAGAGTTCTATATTTATACTTTAGTTGGTTGCTGGAATGAAAACCAAGTACTGCATTCGTCCGCCTTGTACGTTGGGCAAATGCAAGAGTTGGAGCTTGGCAAATCACTTTCACCACATCACGTTTTGTACAGTTTAAAAAAGTTAACATTGATTCTTTAATACGCACGTAGTACACACTACTTGTAGTATGTACGTACATAGTCATGTGGTAGACCTGAAGCACATAGATCTAACTTTATCAAGCACACTTTCCCTCTCTCTCGCTTAATTGTCACATGGAAAAGTAGAGCGCCTGCTTGTTATGTTGTTGACCAACCTTGGACGCCATGTGCTTTGGAACACATGCAAGTCACCATCCTAAACTTGGAATAAGCAAATCATTTCAACAAAATCCAAAATCTCACTGTGCATCCAAGTTTGTCCCTTGAGTCTCGGCTCCAAGCCAATGTGCTTCGGTCTGGATGTTTATCTATTTGGACCAAGTGACTTTGAATCACCCGCATCGTCGTGATAAGAAAGGGAATATAGTCACAAAAACTAATATGCCTTTCAGACTTTTTTTTTTTTTGCATACAACCGCCATTTTAAAGTCACGAGATAGGAAAAAGGTTGTCTAGTAAATCATGTTTTCTGTGTGACACTCGTCTCACTCTCCATGTACTTTTATTGAGCATCTGCTCAACAACACGTTTCGGCAAACATATTGCAGAGCTCCCTCCCCATGTATCAGAGCTTCAGTGAGCTTACCCGTTAAAGCGCCAAAACAGGGGTTGAGAGAAAAGGCCACTTGGTCTTGTGATTCTTCCATTTCACTGTAGTACATAATGCAAATTACCTTTGTCGCTTGCGGTTCTTGTGCGACGATGGCCATATGAAGCCGTGCTCACTTGTCCTGCACCTCAGGGTCTTTTTCTGACAACTGACACCCAAGCCCTATTTCCCGTCAATGTTTATCTATCGGATAGGATGCATAATGTGATGCAATATCAAGTACTACAAACATGTACATACATGCTCCGTAAATGTATATGCGTACCGATACCTCAATTCAGTGCCTTCAAATCGACCCGTATGTTGTATGCGCATCCTTCTGGCAACAACGGGACGTTGCTTGGTAGACCAAATGCAGCCTTGCTATACCCCAATCAACAAACACTTCTGAATAGAAGAGTGGCAAGTAAGCATGGGAAGAATACATCTTCCCATAGCAAAAAAGAAAAATATAAATATAGAACTTGCATGCGACCGTGTGTTCTTGCTTACTATCGAAGGTAAAACTGATGCGGGCTATAGTATCAGTGATTGTGGCACTGTAACACAACCGGTGATGTTTTTACATAGGCCCCTTTCTAAATGAATTTCAAACACATATCTATGCTGTACATGTGCATGCGCTCAACTCCAGGCTGTTCTATTCGTGGTAAAAGGTTGTTTGGAGCAATATTGATTCAAGGGTTAACACACCCTAGGATTATCCACTTAGCTTTAACTTCGAACAAATGGAGCCTCTCACTTGCCTCCTCGGCTTGAAACTTTTTTGTCTGTATTTGTTTATCTCAAAGTACCAATCACTACGCCTGATCACGTTTGTGGACCGACTGAAGGACAATCTTGGGGAGTCGATCAAGTTTCACAGATAAACAACATCATCCAGCTTTCTCCACGACACCAGATGTTTGCATCCCATCTCTTACAGATAATGGGGAATAGGAGTCAGCAGATGCGAGGCAATTGTGAGGTTTGGCTTAGTGTTAGTCTAGAAATATCTGACTTTACAGAGAAAAGCAAGACTTTGATATATAAACGAAGTGGAGTGGGCACACTTCATGTTGCGTCTTGTTCCACGCCGGTACGTAACCATATAAAACTTTAATGATACAAAATCCATATTTATGTATCAGTCGGGCTTTTAATACTGTTTCCATTCCGTCTAGGCATTTATTTTGCGGTTTGTGCCCTTTGTCTTCTTTCCACCTCTCCCCTTGCCCTTGCCTTTAGCAAAACCCTTGATCTTGGGTGCCTTGGGCGCCTTAGTGTCTGTAGCCTGCGACTTATTTCCCATCTTCATATCCAACCGCGCAACCAACATATCCAGTTCATGGCGCATTTCTTCTGTCTCAGGTGCATCCAGGCTCAGGCCACGAGACTTACGCTGCTTAGCTTTGAGGTTCTCGATGCGCACGAGCCGGCGACGGTCCCAGCGGTTGTACATGGGCTGATGGGAAGAAGCATCAGGCACGGGTGCAGGTGCCTCAACCTCAGTTAGGGGGTTGTCGGGGGTTCCAGTAAAGCCAGATTCATAGACCACATGGTGATCGGTGTCTGCAGCTGCTGTGTCGAACTCAAAGTCGGACGATGAAATCAAGTCGATTTCAATTCTATCCTCCTCCTCCGATCCGATCATGATAGGCAGTATGAGGTCACAATCTTTCTGGGTGGATCCAGCGACTCGGTGGACTGGGCTAGACTTGGGCGGTTGGAAGCTAGATATATATTTCTGCTGGGTGCTGACTGCAAACTGTTGAGTTGTTGATGCGGACTAAATGTGTTAGCAAAGAGCTTAATAGTTGTATGCAAGTAACCTACCGTGAACTCTTTGAAACGAGTTACTCCTGATTCAGCAGCTCCAATAAGCGTTGCCTTCACTTGGGCAACCTCTGTCTGAATCGTTTCATTATGAATAGCTTCAATATGGGCCGCCTTGATCCGTGCATGCTCCAAGTCATCTGACTCCTTTCTCTCCGTCTCTTCAGGAGCAGCAGCCGCACTTTCCAGTGCCGTAGACACCGCGTCCAGCTCTTTCAGTAACAGGTCCACCAAATGCGGCGCCGGCTCTCCCAGGCTCGGCACAGTCACAGGCTTGGTGACTTTGTGCAGCCCTATTGGGTGGGTGGATGTGGCTCCATGTGGCGCGTTTCTGGCATTCTTTGCTTTTTTTTTCTTGGGGCCTTTTCGGACTTTGCAAGGCGGCTCTCTCGAGAGATTGGGCTGTTGTTGTCCAGTAGATTGTGCCAGTTTCGGTACTGGAACTGCGGGCTGAGATTCGGTCTTCGAACCCACTGGCTGCACTGATTTGCCCTGAGGTTGCACTACTGGGACTGGACCTTTGTTCTTGGTCTTCTTCTTCTTCTTATTTTTCCCTTGTTTTGGTGTGGCTGCCGGTTGTTTTTCTGGCTGTGGTGTATTTGCCGTCACTTGAACCGAGGGTTGAGGATGTGTCATCGAATTAAGCTCTTGCTTCTTCTTGTTCTTCTTTGGTCGTTTATTTTTTGTCTTCTTACTGCCGGGCTGATTCTGGTTCGCAACCCCAGTGGCATCTGAACTAGGCATTTGAGTGTTATTCGGTGTTGACAGCGGCTGTGCAATGGCGGCTGCAGTTTTAGATTTCTTCTTGTTTTTCCCCATGACTGTCGCTGTGCAGAGAGTTAAAGGCAAGGTCTTGGAGAGTATAGAAAGAGCTTTTGTAGGTGTACTTGATTATCGTGTCCGCCCGGACTGGCGTCCAAGAAAGGAATCCAGATATAATGAACAAAAGTTTCTGAGTCGAATGATATGACAAATCAAGGTACTCTTTCTAGAGGGAGACAGAGATTATGAAATATTAAATGATAAATGGAAGACTGATCATCAGAAAACGACAAACGGCCTTTTGTTTGTTGTGGCATCAACAACTTTTACAAAATGCTATTATCGATAAGGTAACCCTAATAGCGAGGGTTTTTGTGGGTTCGGTTAGGCACAAACAACAACGTAATCTTGTACAATATAAACTCCAACTTCTATTCTTATGCTGTTCTTATCCTGAGAACCGCAATCTGACCTAATATTAACGGAGTTTATTAATCGTATTCAAGTACATATTGCATAAATCAACGTGGTACCGCGCCCTAAATATGACATGCTGCTTTTCCTGGAGCATTCCGCCGATGTCTTTAGCAATCCAACCCATCCCCCACTTATGCCCATGTTATCAAGTCGACTTCTTTACATAGTAGTCCCTTGTAGTTACAGCCGGGCGTAAACATTCATGCAATCAACTTGCTACCGTTGAGTAAGTAGAGTGACTCAAGCGCCTCCGAGTCATCCTACTTGTCAACTAAGTAGTTGGCACCTTAGCTATGTACCGAGAGGCGACGGGAGGCGATAAGAAATTTCTCGGTTAGATGCATAATCTCGGTCACATATAAGTATAAAGACTTGTTGTTTGTCCTGTTGAGTTAGATTCGTTCTCATCTCATATTTAACCACTTATAGATATAGATATACGATAATGACTTCGTTGCCTATCAATACTAAGACTGACGACCTGTCCGATCTGCCTGTCGCCAACTTTGGCAAGCATTTGCAGAGCGCCTTTCTCCAGGACAGCAGCTACCGGAATCTCAACCATGGTAAGCTTCGCCCGGATTTATCTAGATGCCACAGGCACAACTAACTCGAATCCCAGGCTCCTTTGGCACTTTTCCTCGTGCCATGCAGGCCAAACTTCGCGAGTTCCAGGATCTGTCTGAGGCGCGCCCGGATCCGTTTCTGCGCTACGACATCACCCCGCATCTTACGGCATCCCGTGAAGCCGTGGCCAAAATCCTCAATGCCCCTGTTGATACCGTTGTGTTCTGCAGCAACGCGACGACAGGCATCAACATTGTCCTGCGCAACTTGACGTGGAACGATGATTGCAAGGACGAAGTACTCTACTTCAACACAATCTACGGCGCTTGCGGCAAGACTATCGACTATGTTGTCGACACAAGCTATGGCCACGTCTCTTCGCGCGGCATCCCTATCGAATACCCGTGTGAAGATGACGAGATTGTTGCGTCGTTTTACAAGGCTGTCGAGGCGTCCAAAGCTGCTGGAAAACGCCCAAAGCTGTGCGTGTTTGATGTGGTGACTTCGCTCCCTGGCGTCCGCTTCCCTTTTGAGAAACTGGCAGCTGCCTGTAAGGACCTTGGCATCATGTCCTTTGTCGACGGTGCCCAGGGTATCGGCATGGTCAAGATTGACATTGGCACTTTGGACCCCGACTTTTTCATTAGCAACTGCCACAAGTGGCTGCACGTGCCTCGCGGCTGCTGTGTGCTGCATGTAGCCTTCCGCAACCAGGACTTGATGGTCTCCACCATGCCGACTTCTCACGGCTACATTCCCAAGAGTGGCGACCGGTACAGCCCGCTGCCACCTAGTTCGCAGTCACGCTTCATAGCCAACTTTTCGTACGTCGGTACCATTGACATGTCTCCGTTCCTGTGCGTCAAGCACAGCATTGACTGGCGCCAGGATGTGCTGGGCGGCGAAGACAAGATCCTTGCGTACCAGCGCACGCTGGCCAACACTGGTGGTCAAAAGGCGGCAGATATCCTCGGCACGTATGTGCTACAGAACAAAGCCGGCTCGCTGACCGACTGTGCAATGGTTAATGTAGCACTGCCGCTGTGGGCGGGCAAGCCCGAGGAGGCACCTGAAGGTACTACGGTGTTGGCTTCGGAGGATGTATCAAAGGCACTGAACTGGATGTCTACGACGCTTATTCGTGACTACAAGACGTTTTTGCCAGTGTTTGTGCACGCGGGGCGTGTGTGGTCGAGAATCAGTGCGCAGGTGTATCTGGATATGGAGGACTTTGAGTATGCGGGGCAGACGCTCAAAACACTGTGCGAGCGTGTGATTAAGGGCGAGTACAAGGTGTAGGAGTCAAGTTGAGGCAGTGTTGATCTCTCAGTTGCTAAAAGTACATTTCAATTGTTGATTCTGCCATTGGTGCCACAACACCACAACCATGTTACCAGCTACTCGCCTAGCCTATTTAGGGTCAGAGAGCATGTTTTCATTGTGAATCATAGTTCTAGATCGGGCCAGTATTCAAGCTTACACATCGGGCAATGTGTTCTGTCGTTGGGCGTTTTGGGGTACACATCTTGGCCGAATGTTGCATTGAGTGAAACAGCGCCAACTACGTCTCCGCTCTCAAGACGAATCCACGTCTCGACAGACAGATTGCCAATGTCGGCAATATCTGATTGGCTGACTCGCAGCTGACGGGCCCCACGGATCCAGCTACCATATCCTCCGTAGCCAGAGTGCTGGCCGAAGCAGAGGTTCAAGCCATTGCCACTGAAATTCATGGTAGGCAAAGTCTCATTCCATTTGTAGCACTTTAGTCCGGTCAGTTGACAATCTCGGCAGTGTACAAGTGTAACAAAAACTTACCCAAGTGTCGCCGTGGTCGTGACCGGATACAACCACCATTAAACCCTTGGTAGCGACTAACGCCTTCATAAATGGTAGGTCCTGCTGACCATACGTACAACCGTAAGAACCATCTAGACACCAGCTCTGGCCCTGCTGAGACAATGGATTATCATCATTGATTCCAGGCTGAGCCGTACCACTGATTCCTTTTTGTTGGGCCAGCAATGCCGCATTCACTGGGATATGCACAAACGCCAGCGAGGGAATCGTCTTGTTGTATTGCGCTGCGAGTTGACTATTTTGTTCAAGGAACCAGTCAACCACGCTCTGGTCAACCCAGTTTTCTTGGGGTATACCATTGCCATTCGAGTCCCTTTGCTGGAAGCGAAAGCCACCTCGGCTATCAAAGAACCACAGAACCAAGTTGGGCGCACAGCTCCCGTCACATGTGTATGGATAGACGGGTAGAAAGTAGTTGGTAACCCCGGCAGACTCGTTAAACACGCTGGGTTGTGTGCGCGAGTTGGGCCATAGCTTTTCTCTGGTGAATATGTCGGTCCGAGAGAGATTGAACTGACTGTCGTGGTTGCCGTAAGTAGACGCCCAGGTTAGATTGAGTTCCACTAACGGCGCAACAATCTGATCAATGTAATGCGTGCTGTTCTCCAGAAACGCGTTTTCGCCGGTAATAAGATCGCCATTGAGGACAACAAGCTCAGGTGATTCGGCACCGAGAATCGTGTTGATCACCTTGACGGAGTTGATGTCTTGTTGCGGGCCCCATGAGTCCCACGCATCTAAATAGATGTTAGGGCCGTTCATCAATCATGAGTTAGACAACCATACTCTCTCCAAAATGAAGATCTTCGAATACAGAAATCTGGAAGGTATTGTCACTGTTGAACTGCAGGGCCGAAAACTGGCTTCTCGATGTTGGTTTGGCGGAGACGCAGGCTGCCAGACCTAGAATTGTAGCTAAAAAGCAAGAAATCATGATGAAACTTTAGGCGATACTCTATGCAAAAAACAGGCCGATTGATAAGGACAACAAGTTGGCGGTTTTCTATTAAATCATGAGGCTCATGAGACTGTTTATTATGACGGCAACGCCCACAAAGATGATGACTGTTTGCAGAATCGTAGTTGCCATTACTGCAATCAAACAACCGCAGCCAGTCCCTTAGTGTTTTTCATACCACGTGGGTAACCAAACAATGAAACAATAGGACGTTGTAATCGGATATCATGGCGTTTGAAAGATGGCCGAGTCTACCGTTCTAAGCTGTGCATTCCATTGATGAAAGTTTGCCGATACAGATCGTATTTTGTGACTCAAGATATCAAAATAAAACAAATTAGTTACTTTATACTGATAGATACAACAATTGAGGTTGTTTCATGATGAGAATCTGTAGGGTTATGGACCCTAACCAAGCGAGCCAAATTGGAATACAAGCCCTGACTGCCCAGAGGTTAAGGCTATAGGCTAGGATCCTTTGTCGAACGAACATACTGTGTACATACTACGTATGCACACAATATGGTATGTAAGCAAGACGCCACTTTAGCATGAGGCTGATTTGTGTCTAAGCCAAGCACAGCCATTCTTGCACTTCGTATGCACATGAACATATGCACGTAGTGCATGTAGGTACATAGTACATGGTACATATATAGTAATACCGTTGCAGAATTCGTCATCTGTTCAACGCCCGACTTCAATAGTTGCGATGATCCCTCATCCAACATTCAACCATTCAACCTCGTCTTAGCCACAGACCAAAATGATAGGTGTACGACTCCTTGTGGGTGGGTTTAGCACGGCTTTCTCAAGCTTAATTAGCCTTGTTAAGAATATCAGGTATACTATGTATAGATGGAAGCTAAACTTTTGTCGACACAAGACTTGCTTTAAGATAAGGGATGCAGACGACATGTGGTCATATGCATGTGAGGTGAAAACTGACGCTTACGCCTGCCTCTATGATTGGAGACGCAACGTACTCTTTGGTCGACTCTATTGTTGTTTGTTGTTATCTCTTGTTAGACATCAGCCATAATTCAACAACTGATATCTTGCGTTGTTGCATCCGCGCCGACAGCGCTTCATCCACCTGAGAATATTAATTTTTTTCTACCGACAAGTATTTTTTTTTTTTTTTTTTTTTTTTTTTTACATCAACCTTGGTATTTACACTCAAGTTTAGCTTAGGACTTGACAAGCTATGTGAAACAGACGGAGAAAAGATTACATACACTAGCTTCTATTAAGCGCGATCTGTATTTATGTATGTATGTACATAAGTACATACATATACAACATACACACATACATCCATATATACCCCGTAGTACGTATACTGAAATTCTGCCTTCTGTACTTACTATTCATTACGTATATATCGCACCTGATTTCATGACAATGATTCAAAAGAGTACCGAGGCTTGAATAGTTTTCCCGTAAAACAAAGACTTTTAGTGAGACTAGCCGTGGCTCAGGGTCCAATGAAGACCCTCACCTTTACACAGTAAGTTTTAAGTTTCTGAGACTTGTGGGGCACTAAAGATTTTGTCGTACTATGTGTACATAGTAGGGGGCCAAAAGTATCGTCGCACACAACTGACGACTCTGTTTTCGCTGTACAAACACTATGTAAGTCTTGCCAGGAAAACAACAAATACATATGTACATATACGTACCAGCTTTGTGTATGTCAGTGTGACTCAAGAGTGTGTAACTCATTTCATTTTGTGTGTTTACCACTGTTTGCTTTTTCTCCATTCAAGTGGGAATCTTGTTGATTCACAAATAGTACAATATTTGGATAGTCTAGTAATGTTTCTTGTTTGTGGGCTCATTCAAGTGATAAAACTGCTCAGCCACAGTTGTATACATACATACATATACATAGTACACTATACGTATGTATTTGTTTGTGCCGATCTGGTGAGAATCTGTTACTAGACCATCAATGTATGGAAAGTGAGCATACATAGAGTTATGAGGAGCCCCAAGAAAATTCATATTTCAATAGTTAACACAGTGGTGGTGATCAAATGGAAGGTTGAAGAGGATCTCTCGCATCAGTTAAATTGGATCATGTCCGTGTACCTTTTCTCCGGCTTTTCCACTTAGCTTTATTGTCCTCATCGTTTAGAAAAATCATGCACTTTGACGCTTTGCACACGCGCGTGGTCGCTCGCTTTACTATGTATGTAAACCCATATCAAACAAGTAACCGCTCGTTCAGCGCACAACTACTAAAATGTACAGACAAGTTGCAATTTGAGGCAACCCCGAACTTCTGGGGCCAAGGTCTTATTTTAATTTTCTTTTCAAGCGAGCGTGACCGTCATGGGAGAATAAACTCTTTCGTTTTTTTTTAGGCATGTTCTGACACCACTTAAATGTATAAGTACAAGCTACGTATGTACATACATATGCACTTGTCTACTAACGTTTCACTCCTTTGTTAACATGGCTGTTCATGAAGGAATTCAAGCTTTGTTTTGCCACACTTTTTTGCTAGGCTTAACTAGCTATGTCGTCTTCAGGTGTCTGACTTTGTTGATCTGCTGCTTGGCTGATGCAAAGCCAACATCGCATAGCCTGGCCAATGCAACCTCTACATACGTAATGAAAAAGCTCTTGGTACACAATATGTACATGTACATTGGCAAACATGTAACAAACGACAGTCGAACATACAAGTACCATATATAATTATGCAAGAATACCTACCCTGTTTTGCCCTTTTCCTTAAATGATTCTCATTTATGCTTTCTGGTTGGACATGGTTTCGTTTAAAATAGTGAGAGGCACGAATGTCCTACGTAATCGCCAGCTTACCCAGGACGAAAAGATGGATACATACATACATATCTTAAGAATATCGGGCTCCTCGCTTATGTATTTATTTGCGTGTGTGTTTATACGTGCATTGTAGATATGAATCCATACGTTGATTCTTGTTTAGGCAGATTTTTTTATACCTAATTCTCGCTTGACCGAACTATTCCCCTGTTTTTTTTTTTTTTTTTTTTTTATAAT
>CM069899.1:3598474-3622890 GCA_036034705.1 Thielaviopsis punctulata | reverse complement strand
TTTTTTTTTTTTTTTTTTTTTTTATAACTCCAAGTACATAACTTCCTTGTCATTGCACTTCTAACTTAGCCCCCTTAAGGACTTATTCTCATCCATCACAAACAAAAAACAACCTTTTCCCACCTTTGATTAACATCGGAAGCTTGCGCCCATTCGATTTCTCTTCTTTATTCTTTCCCGACCTCTCTTGATCCGACTTCTGTGTTGGTGCTACACCAGAGTGAAGTGGCGCCCTTTAGATATCTATTTGTCTCTACATACATACATACTCCCTTCTTCGGATTTGCTCTGTTTTCAACTGCGCAAGAACTTGTGCTTGTTCGAAAGCTTTCGCTACTTTTGTTTGGGACTGGTTTTTTTTTTTTTTTTTTTTTTTGGGAACCCCGACGATTTATTACCAATAGCGATACCACAAACGCCCTACCGCCGCCCTCAAAACGAAGCCCTCGACTACCCAAATCATGGCGGCGGCAAACGACTACTACTACGGCCATGACCAGAGTAACCAGAGCCAACAGCAACTATATCCTGCTGGCAATGAACCCGCGCCTCTCTACTATTCCCATAGCCAGTCTTCTCTGTCAAATTCGCCGTCACCAGCGCCACAATACCCTCCGACGGCATCTTTAAGTCACAATGGTGCTTCACAGCCAAGTCAGAACCCCCATGGGCCCAGCCCATTTGAGACTGTCTTTGACGACCATGTTTATCCTGATACAGACTCCCGGTCTGCCCACAACGTAGACCCCAATAGTCAGAATCTCCCGGCACAAAACGCTGCCTACTACAACCAAGATACGGCGTACCATGGCGGCCAGAGCAATTCCAGCTCCAACAACGATATTCCCTTACAAAGCCGATCCAGTGGAAATAAGGCCCCGGACCCCGAAGCCTTCCAAGATCACGTCTACGATGCCCCGAGAAGAAAGAAGCGTTCCGGAAAGAAGAAGGTCAGCTTCGGCCAGCTGGGCATGATGGGTGCCAATTCGAAGCGCTTCCCTTTTCTTGTGTACACCTTCTCCATCATCCAGATTGCCGTCTTCATTGGCGAACTAGTCAAGAATGGTGAGTCAAAGGGTTAAAACGTATGCGAAGTGGAACATACAAGTAGTACTAACGGTTCTAGGCGTCCTCACCGGCTCTCCCATCATGACTAAGCCCTCTTTTAACCCCATGATTGGTCCCTCTACGTGGGTGCTGATTAACATGGGCGGTCGCTACACTCCTTGCATGCATAACATTCCCAAAATCCAGGGCCACGAGGGTGTCATCACATGGCCGTGTCCTAACTCGACTACAACCACGGGAACCTGCACATTGAGTGATCTTTGCGGCATGGGTGGTGTCCCTAACCCCAAGTACGATGGCGACGCGGATCAGTCCCCTGAACCTAACCAATGGTGGCGATTTATTACACCAATCTTTATGCACGCCGGAATTATCCACATTGGCTTCAATCTGATGATGCAGTTGACGGTGGGCAAGGAAATGGAATGCGCCATTGGGTCTATCCGCTTCTTCTTCGTGTATATGGCTGGTGGTATATTCGGAAACGTATTGGGCGCCAACTATGCTGGGGACGGCATACTGTCTACCGGAGCTTCAGGTGCACTTTTCAGTTGCATTGCATTGGTGCTGCTTGATCTTCTTTACTCGTGGGGAGATCGTCAGCATCCTATAAAGGATTTAGTGTTTGTTATGCTCGATGTCACCGTGTCGTTGGTCCTAGGTCTGTTGCCT
Organism: Thielaviopsis punctulata; assembly: GCA_036034705.1. Taxonomy (NCBI): domain Eukaryota; kingdom Fungi; phylum Ascomycota; class Sordariomycetes; order Microascales; family Ceratocystidaceae; genus Thielaviopsis; species Thielaviopsis punctulata. The sequence continues at coordinate 3,621,150 of CM069899.1, read as the reverse complement.
GGCTTGGACAATTTCGCTCACATTGGCGGTTTTATCATGGGTATTGGACTTGGTATTGCCTTTCTCCACTCCCCCAACGCCCTCCGTCGCCGTCTTGGAATGGGAACGCCCTACACAGCAGTTGCGACGGGAGATGCGGACAAGGAGGAATCGTTCTTGAGCAACCCTTCTGGCTTCTTCAAGGGTCGCAAGCCGCTGTGGTGGGCGTGGTGGATACTACGTGCTGGTTGCTTGATAGCCATGATTGTGGCTTTTGTTATTTTGCTAAACAACTTCTATACGTACCACGACAACTGTTCGTGGTGCAGGTATTTGAGTTGTATTGTAAGTTATTTTGGTTATTTGTAGGATCATGAGATGGAGAACAACATGTGCTAACTTTGTTACAGCCTGTCAAAAACTGGTGCGAAACCGGCAACCTGGATATTATGGATAATAGTACATAGTGGTAGGCGAGGTAGAATGTGTCTTGATGAACGGATATTGGGAGGATAAATGTTGTACAGTACAGTGATTTTTATACATGGCAATATAACAATGCGGCCTTTTGTCAGCAATTGTGCTTTTTGGCATTGCATCGTTTTCCAAGTTGGCGATGATGTCTTGGTACGTACTGATGTACATACCATACATATGCACATACATATGTATGCACATGTAAATATGCATACTGTTTAACGTTATGCATAAAACCAGAAATGTTCGTGTAAAGTGGAAAATCAAAAAGTGGGGCACTACACATCAACGCGCTCTACAAAGAACTTTCAGGGCGCGTTTTTTTTTCAGAAGCATTGTGCTAAGCTCAAGAATTGAGGGCAACTTCAGGATTTTCTTTTGTATACATACATACAGAAAATATAGCATCATTCTAACTTAGTTAGCAGTGGCGAAGGTTTATTAACGCCAATTCTTTCTGCTGCCTATTTGATAGGTCAACTTGCTTTTTTCTTTGTCTCTGCAATTTGCTGATTCTTGGGCGGAGTGGCAATCACTTGTCGATCAACTGATATCACCGCTGTTTTCTGATGCATACATACATGCTTTCCAGTTACGATTGAACTTCTTCGTCAACACTATATATACGACATTGCCATCGAAGCTTCGCTTTATGACCTCCCACAACCTACACGATATTCTATCAAGCATACACTTGTAGACAATCTCACTCGACACCGTCAGCCATGACTCCCACAACACACAAAAGACTCCTGAGCGACTTGAGTGGCGCTTCGAATGGCTCGAGTCCCTCTGATTTGCTTGATTCCACCAAGCGCATCAAGACCGAGTCTTTCAAGATACCGCCGCCGTCATCGCAATCCGGTTTCCGCCATCCGCCGTCTAGCCAGTCCGATCCGCGCTTCCGGATGCTGTCTTCTCAGCCTAAGAGCGAGTGGGAAGACAACCTGGAAAAGCTCAGTCACGACATTTCAGAGTCAAAACAACACAATACCGAGACGGACCAAACGTGGGACCGGCCACCAGTCCCAAAGTTTAATGCTCAGACTGATAGCCTCTGCTTCCAGTCGATCGAGGCTGAGGAAGGCGTTGTCAATCAGGGTGAGCCCGGCAGAGAGTCCATACAGGCTTCAGTCAAGCTGTTTGGTGTAACGGAAAATGGAAACTCCGTAATGCTACATATAACTGGGTTCAGGCACTACCTCTTTGTGGCAGCGCCAGTGGGCTTCCAGCCCAGAGACTGCGAGGCTTTCAAGAAGCACTTGGAATCGCATTTGGGCCACTTCCAGCCCATGGTCCAGACTGTTTCGCTTCTCATGAAGCAGAGCATTTACGGCTTCCAAGGCAACAAACACTCTCCGTACATCCGCATCTCGGTCACGGACCCCAAGCACATTCCCAAAGTCCGGTCGGCGTTTGAAAGTGGGCGTATACCAAATACGGGAGTGTGGCAGGTACCCGAAGGTCCTATCCGCACGTTTGACAACATTCAGTATACTCTGCGCCTGATGGTTGACTGCAAGGTATGCTACCGTCATTTCTCGAGCTGCCATGAAACGTGCTAACAGAAGTAGATTCACGGTATGTCGTGGGTTGAAGCTCCCGCAACGACATATCAACTTATCCCCGCCGACGAACGCCAGTCTAACTGTCAGATCGAGGCTAAGGTTCACTATCGTGATCTCGTTGCTCACAAGCCTGAAGGCGAGTGGTCCAAAATGGCCCCTCTTCGTATTCTGTCGTTTGATATCGAGTGCGCTGGCCGTAAGGGTATCTTCCCTGAAGCTAAAGTGGATCCTGTGATTCAGATTGCCAACGTCGTAACCAAGTACGGAGACAAGAAGCCATTTGTGCGCAATGTCTTTTGTCTCAAAGAGACTGGTGGTATTGCAGCAACGCAGATCTTGGAGTTTGAAAAGGAAGGGGACATGCTCCGCGAGTGGCAAAAGTTCCTGGTCCGCGTGGACCCCGATGTCATCACCGGCTACAACATTTCCAACTTTGATTTCCCGTATCTATTGGACCGCGCTACTCACCTCAAGGTCCACGGATTTGACCGCTGGACGCGTCTTCCGGCCGTTCAGTCCAAGGCCAAAGATGCCAACTTCTCCAGTAAGCAGATGGGTAATAGAGACACCAAGGCGACCAACACCAATGGTCGTCTCCAGCTTGATCTGCTGCAGCTGGTCCAGAGAGATCACCACTTGAGAAGTTACACGCTCAACTCTGTCTGTGCGCGTTTCCTGGGAGAGCAAAAAGAAGATGTTCATCACTCGATGATTACAGAACTATTCAACGGTACTCCTGAATCGCGTCGTCGTCTGGCTCTCTACTGTTTAAAGGATGCTTATCTTCCGCAGAGACTGCTGGAAAAGCTTTCGTGTATTGAAAACTACACGGAAATGGCCAGAGTCACCGGTGTTCCCTTCAACTTTTTGCTATCACGTGGCCAGCAGGTCAAGTTTATCAGTCAACTGTTCCGCAAAGCCTTGGAGCAGCATCTTGTCATCCCCAACATGAGCTCGCAAGCTTCGGAAGAGCAGTACGAGGGAGCCACAGTCATTGAACCGACGCGTGGTTACTACGATGTGCCTATTGCCACTCTGGATTTTGCCTCTCTATATCCCAGCATCATCATGGCGCACAACTTGTGCTACACGACACTCTTGAACCGCGCTGCCATTGAAAAGTTCAATCTCGTCAAGGATCAGGACTACATTATCACTCCCAACGGTGACATGTTTGTGACGGCAGGACAGCGCAAGGGACTGTTGGCGCAGATTTTGGAAGAACTGCTGTCAGCCAGAAAGCAGGCCAAGCGCGAACTTGCGATCGAGAAGGACCCCTTCAAAAAGGCCGTGCTGAACGGTCGTCAGCTGGCTTTAAAGATTAGCGCCAACTCGGTCTACGGGTTGACGGGTGCTACGACGGGCAAGCTGCCCTGCTTGGAGATTGCGCGGAGTACAACCAGTTTTGGCCGTCAGATGATTGAGCGCACAAAGAATGAAGTTGAGGCCCGGTACACGATTGCCAACGGCTATTCACACGATGCGCAAGTCATCTACGGTGACACTGATTCCGTCATGGTCAAGTTTGGTACGCAAGAGCTGGCTGAAGCCATGAAACTCGGTGAAGAGGCTGCCAACTTTGTGTCGTCCAAGTTCACCAAGCCCATCAAACTGGAGTTTGAGAAGGTGTACTTCCCGTATCTGCTGATCAACAAAAAGCGTTATGCTGGTCTATACTGGACCAAGACTGAAAAGTACGACAAGATGGACACCAAGGGTATCGAGACGGTCAGACGAGACAACTGTACTCTGGTCCAGACTGTCATTGAAAAAGTTTTACGCATGATTCTCATTGACCGGGACGTCAGTGGTGCCCAGGAGTACGTCAAGGATACAATTGCCGATCTGCTGCAGAACAAGGTCGACATGTCGAAGCTGGTGATTACCAAGGCTCTGACCAAGGAAGACTATACGGCCAAGCAGGCACACTTTGAACTTGCGCAGCGGATGCGCAAGCGTGACCCCGGATCTGCGCCCGGTCTAGGAGACCGTGTGGCGTACGTCATGGTCCGTGGCGCCACTGGTGCAAAGAACTTTGAAAAGTCCGAAGATCCAATTTACGTGCTGGAAAACAATGTACCCATCGATACCAAGTACTACCTGGACAACCAGCTGGCCAAGCCGCTGGGCCGTATTTTTGAGCCTATTCTCGGAGAAACAAAGGCACGATCTCTGCTTCACGGCGACCATACCCGGACGGTATCAGTAGCAGCGCCGACTGTTGGCGGTCTGATGAAGTTTGCCAAGAAGACGCAGACGTGTATGGGCTGCAAGAAACCGCTGGTGGGCAAGTCTGAGAGCGAAGGTGCCGTGTGCTCCGACTGTGCACCGCGTGTAGGCGAATTGTACCGCAAAACGCTGGACCGCATGTCGGATCTGGAAGTGCGTTTTGGCCGACTGTGGACACAGTGTCAGCGGTGCCAGGGCAGCATGCATTGTGAAGTCATTTGTAGTTCCAAGGATTGCCCGATTTTCTACATGCGCATGAAGGCCAAGAAGGATCTGGACGATGCCGGTAAGGAGCTCAAGCGGTTTGACGCGGACCAGGCAGCGATTTGGTAATGGTGCAAACGATGCAATGGCTTATAGGGGGTTTTGTTAGTGATGATAAAAAGCACATAGAAGATCAATTCAAATATAATATTGACTCGGTTTATTTAATTTATGAAAGCCAAACGTGCAACCGAACGCTACTATGTATGTATGTAATACATATATACATCTATACGCACACACAAATCTCTTCTTGCAAGTATCACCATCGTTATTGCGAGTCTACCGCTATATCGGGGCAGCCCCACAAGCGCCACAAAATCCCAAGGTACACCAATCGGAAAGCCTCAATTCGCAGGCGGCCGGGAGACGCAACGACGAGAAAATTTCGAGTTGGCCAACTCCACCAAAAAAAGACCCGATTTAATTTTCTTTTGTTTTCTTTTTTTTTTTTTCTTCTTTTTCTTTCTTTTTGTGTCTCGATTTTATTGCCCGCTGCTTTAACCTGTCACTATTTTGCAGTGCCATTTCTTTCTTTATACTAACGCAAAAGGAAAAAAAAAAAATGGCTTCCGCTCTGAGATCGCTGGCCGCTTGCGCGCGCTTCTCCATGCAGCGCAGCAGCACGGTTAACCCCGTCCAGTTTGCCATGAAGAAGCAGGTTGGCCTGAACCTGTACCGCTCGTACGCCGTCTACGAGCGTACCAAGCCCCACGTCAACATCGGTATGTTGTGTCTTTTTTAGGTGTGCTGGCAGGAAAGCTTTGGCGGAGCTGCACTCGGATAGAGCCGTGGGGGACGGGCGGCGGGTCCGGCCCCCAGATACCCATTCAAATATGCGGAGCTAACCAACTGTGTTTGTAGGTACCATTGGTCACGTCGATCACGGCAAGGTAGGCTTCAATTACCCTGTTGCCATAGAGCTAAGCTGAGCAGTAACTGTTTAAGCTGCCACCCAGCTCTCTGCATTTCTGCCTTGTCAACACATGCTAACCTACTTTTATAGACCACCCTGTCTGCTGCCATCACCAAGCGTCAGGCTGAGAAGGGCCTGGCCAACTTCCTCGACTATGGCTCCATCGACAAGGCTCCCGAAGAGCGCAAGCGTGGTATCACCATCTCCACTGCCCACATCGAATACTCGACCGACTCCCGTCACTACTCGCACGTCGACTGCCCTGGTCACGCTGATTACATCAAGAACATGATTACTGGTGCTGCCAACATGGATGGTGCCGTCATTGTCGTCGCCGCTTCCGACGGTCAGATGCCCCAGACCCGTGAGCACTTGCTGCTGGCGCGTCAGGTCGGTGTGCAGCGCATTGTCGTCTTCGTCAACAAGGTCGACATGCTGGACGACCCGGAGATGCTGGAGCTCGTAGAGATGGAAATGCGCGAGCTGCTTTCCACCTACGGCTTTGACGGTGACAACACCCCCGTCGTCATGGGTTCCGCCCTGTGCGCCCTCGAGAACAAGCGCCCCGAGATTGGTGCCGACAAGATTGATGAGCTGATGAAGGCCGTTGACGACTGGATCCCTACCCCCGAGCGTGACCTGGACAAGCCCTTCCTGATGTCTGTCGAGGACGTCTTCTCCATCTCGGGCCGTGGTACCGTCGTTTCGGGTCGTGTCGAGCGTGGTGTGCTTAAGCGTGAGCAGGAGATTGAGCTGGTCGGCAAGGGCACCGACGCCATCAAGACCAAGGTCACCGATATTGAGACCTTCAAGAAGTCGTGCGAGGAGTCGCGCGCCGGTGACAACTCGGGTCTGCTGCTGCGTGGTGTCAAGCGTGAGGACGTCCGTCGTGGTATGGTCGTCTCTGCCCCGGGCTCTATGAAGGCCCACAAGAAGTTCATGGCGTCGCTGTACGTCCTGAGCAAGGAGGAGGGTGGTCGCCACACTGGCTTCGGCTCCAACTACAAGCCCCAGATCTATCTGCGTACCTCTGACGAGTCTTGCACTCTGACTTTCCCCGAGGGTACCGAGGATGGCCACATGGTCATGCCCGGTGACAACATTGAGATGGTTGCCGAGCTGCACCAGCCCAACGCCATTGAGGTTGGTCAGCGCTTCAACGTGCGTGAGGGTGGTAAGACCGTTGCCACTGGTCTGATTACTCGCATTCTGTAAACGTCTCCCTCCTTCTTCCTCCCTCCATTCCCCATCTACATACTTTGTCATACTCTTTTGTAAACTACCTTCTGGCGATGCTGTGAGCCCCTTGTGTATTTGTTATCCCTGATGTCCTGTTCTATTATTACTGATTGCCTTTCCACGTTTTCTTTTTATCTTTTATGTTTCCTGTACAAAATCAAATCTCTGTCTTATAGGGGACAGGCCTGTCAGACATCTTAACAACAAGAAGTTACCCTATTCTGTTTCTATTTTTTTTTTTTTTTTTTGAAATATGTAGTGCAATTTTTGTTTTTTATGAGTGACAATATTATGTATAATAAAGTATTTGGTATGCCAGTCAGGTAAATTATACGGTTTAGGAGGATTAACCTTTAATTACCCCCACAATATTCTCGATTTAACCCTTGTGAAACCATGGGCTGCGTTTGGAACGGCATCGTTACAAAACATAACTCAACATTATATGGTTAATCAAAGAAACCCGGGCGTTTATTTTACATCCCGAGTGCTTGCGCCTAAAGAAAAACAAACAATGAACCCCCAAGATGTTCTTTTCCATATGGCTGAAGACCCTTACGTCAACAGTATCAGCTACTGATGTTATCAGTTCAACAATAGAGAAATCTAACAAAATCTTTAAGTGTTCTTACATCGACCATCAAGCTCCCCATCTCCCGTATCCAAACTCCAGGCCCACCAAAAAGAAAAGGAAAAAATAAAGGGCTTTCACACGCAAATTATAGGACAGAAAGAAGTCCGTTTTTCGTAATTTCTTTCTATTTTTCTCGACTTGCTCATCTCTCGCTGGACGTTGCACAAGTGAGGTTCGTCGATTCCAGGGAAGGAAACCCGTTTTTTGGGCGGGCTGATAATGGTCAGGTCATGGCAGGCATTCGGTTCTTTTTATTTTAGAAAATTCGGGAAATAAAGAATTTAACGGAACTATATGAAGGCGACAAGTCAGTTGCAAAGTTCTGGTGACGAAAGCTAGCTTGCCCCAAAAGAAAAAGTGGAAAAGGGCCTAGTCTGAGAGATAAACCGACCTTGTTGAAACCGATGTCCTTGGCCTTCTCACGGAAGCACTGACGGCACAGGTCAAGGCCGTACTTGCGGATGAGACCAGCGCGGTGCTTGCAGACACGGCTAGACGCGAAATAATGTTAGCCTAGGTTCGTCATGGCGGAAGTTGTCCTCGTTGGCGAAGTCGATATTATATGATGGCCATTTCGACTCGGTTGGTGGCTCTGGTGGTTTGTCGTCGAGTCAGTGTTCGCATTTCGTCAATCGTCGCTTATGATTCTCGTGGGTAGTAGAGTTTTCGCAGTTCGTTGTCATTTAATGATCGCGATTCGCAATCGATTCAGGGGTTGGAGCATTATTGTTCGTCTTTGAAAAAAAGAAAACGCGTCGTTGTCGAATAAAAGCCACCAGAGCCGAACCGAAATCTTGTGGCCATCCGAATGTACAAATATCGCGAAAATATGATAATAGAAGGACTTCATTTTAGGTTGAGAAAAACAAAAGTCAAAAATCGTACCAGCTGCGCGAGCCCTTGCCGTAGTCGCGGGGGCGGGAGTTCCAGACGCTCTCGTGAGACATGATGTGCTGTGATGAATCGGGGGATTCTTGGATATTTGCAAAAGCGGAAGCGAAAGCAAAGGCAGAGTAAAAGAAGGGGAAAAGAGGCAGAGGAATTGGGTCAAAGTGACGAACGTGCTGTGGAGTACGCTATTGTGGTGGGAGTGGCCAAATTGGGAACGCAAAAGTGGACAAAAGCCCTGGCCATGGGCCTGCTATAGTGGGGACGAGCACGAATTTTTGCCAATTTGAAAAATTCTTGTGCGCTTTCTTATCGGATAAGACCCACCTACAGTCCCAATCAGGACTAGACCCCCATCAAGTTGCCAACGTAAACTTAGCCACGCGTGGCTGATATCTGTACTACATGTGGCGCAAGGGTTTGTATCAAAACGGAGAACATTGCAACCATTTACATCCGCACGCTATCATCTATTGTTGATATATATAGAAAGACTTTCTGGCCGTTACACGGCGCTGAGAGCTACCTGACTTATGTTTAAATTGTCGCGATATCGATGCGATCAAGAAATGGTCCGACGAGCCTTGTCCATTTCTCTTGGCGACCCTCGGTTTTCACTGGTGGATTCGAGAACATGACGCCAAACTCTAAAGCGCCTTTGTCTCTGCAGGCTCCATGAACTTTACCTTGTTAGAGAGCACTTAATAAAACCCTAGAAGGATGTTTTGTTAGCATAAACGATTTTCAAAGTATAGTCACCGATATTATTTACCATTGGATCCACCCTGGCCATCGTCAGAAGGTCCAGCCTCGAGAACAGCCAGTCTTTCAACCTCACGGGCGAAAAAGTCGCGCTCTGCCTTGACTGCAGCTCTAACGCCTCTGGCAGCCGCAACCATTTCCGGGTATCGTCTCACATTGGACCAATGCGTGAGACTACGAAGAGCCTGCTCCAGCGGCAACGCAGATTCAATCTCACCATCCACGTCGCTTCCTGCCAACCACTCGTCTCTTAGCTCTGGGCGGCAGTGCAAGTAGATTGCCGTGATAACACGCATATGACCTTGGCGCCACTTGCGTCCACAGTACGGAACCTGAGACTTGATCAATTTGAGGGTGTATAACCGCAATTCATCTTGTGGAACTCTTAGCGACTTCCGAAGGATGTTAGACGACTTATAGGTTACCATGAGAAGATTGCGGTGAACTTTGCCCTTGCAAATTTTCTGCAAGATCCGCAAGTAGTTGATTAGAGAGAAGAAGTTGCGCCGCGAGAAGTCGGTAACAGGTGTTAGGGGCACATCGCTGTTCACTGGGAATCCCAGCTCGTCAACTTCCGGTCGGGCCTTTGTGGCATAGTGGCCGGCTGAGGTATCAAGTGGCGCGAGCGGTGGTGACCGCCTACGCTTAATAGGTGGGGGCATCGCATCATCCTCACTGGAGCCCTCAGGTGCTTTCTCGCCTTCCTTATTGCCTGATTCCAACTCTGCCTCTGGCTCCGGGTCAGGTGTCGGCTCGCGTTCAGAGTTTTTGGCTTGCACATTGCACATGTGGAAGAAGCTATAGCTTGTCAGTACATACAGAAAGCATCTTGTTTGAGGGCTGGCATACCAATTCTCCGTGCGGTCTGTTTTCGACTCTACGATATTTGGAATTTCTTGGTGAACAAAAAATTTCAAAACAAGTGGAAGATAGTTTGAGTCTAGCAGCAGCTGAGTGAGATACTCAAACTTCAGAACGTCTATACCACACGATATTAGCATAATAGAAAAAAACAATGAAACGACCAGAAACGCAACTTACGTGAAACCTTGAACCACTTCAGAAGCAAAATCAAAATGCCGGTAACCGCTTTGGCCGTGACCTCATGGTTCTTTGCACTGTCCATTTCCTCCGGAGTTCTGATAATTTCAGGGACATTACTAATGCCCCGCGGTGCTCCCATTGGATGCGCACTTTGAGGAACAGGAGCAGGCAAAGAAGCAACATTTGCCATGATTGTCTTCAACAAGACAATGACAAGAGACTGAAGATGAGGGAGGCTGTCGCGGTAGAAATAATCAACAGACTTAAGCCGGCGCTTGCATTCCGGATCCATCTCGTCAGGGTTGGGACCAAAATCAATAGGGACATCGGCAATACCGAGTTCGTTCTTCGTGACATGATCCTCATCTTCTTCTTCTTGAATCAACTTGCGAACCCGTGCAAGTTCCTCCTTCTCTTCCAGGTTCAGCTCACCGAGGTCCAAAGACTCAATGTCATTCTCCTCATCCTCTTCGGACTTGAGTGAGGGATCGGAGCCTTTCTCCTCTTTAAGGAAAGCCTCACGCTCTTCCCACATTTGCCGCATAGCCCGAGACATCCGCACGCGGTCAGAGAACAGGGTCCCTGCTTCAATGATGGAAGCAGGTAAATCACTTCCCTCCCAGCGGCGACCGACAACTTCCCATTGCTCACCCGCGAAGCCCTTGCCACCAGCGCTATTGCTAGTGATGTCGAGAGGAGGGTAGAGAAAAGGGAAGCTCTGATTAGTTTGGTAATTTTGCTTCTTAGCACCCTTTCCACCAAGAGCTGGAGATGGGGGAGGTGACGGCGCAGGCGTTGCGATATGCACAGGCTGGTTCAAAATCGAAGACCCACCACCGACCTGAGTTCCTGGAGCCGGCGGAATGATGCCTCCGCTGAAGCCAGACTTTTGTGGCTGGTTCGCAAGAGCAGCCAAAAGAGATTTGCCAACGTCGTCATAAGGCAGCTTTGACTGTGGAGGAATGTATGCCGGATATTTCGACGTGATCTCTGACCGGAAGAAATGATAGTCGAGTGGCGAGGCTAAAATTAGATTTCGGGCCTTGTCATCGAGCGAGGTCTCACTAGCGGCCTTTTTCGTTTCCAAAAGCTCCTTAGAACCACCAAACACAACCAGAATTGCCTTCCACAACAGAAGGATTAGCTGCGTTTGGGGTAACAAATCAGCTTCGTCAAATCGACGCTTGGTAGTAGCGATGAGAAGGGTTGGGACAAGTTGTGGCTCAAGCTCAACTAGAGGGGGATTGTTAGTAAGAGTTGACTTATTGAGCAGATATGATGGCTTACCCAGCTTTTGATGTATTTGGGGAGTGGTATCCGGGTGACTAAGTGCTGTTTGCATGGCAACGTAAAGGATCGTCATCAAGTTGACCATATCATCTTGTAATGAGTGGATATATTCGTCCTTTGCCTCATCAAACCCGACAGTAGCATCCCACATGGCCTGGAGGGCACTCTGCAAACTGTTCCATACAATTGTAAGACCATTGTGCTTTGCGACAAGCGAAATACCCTCAACAATTGCATTGAGTTGATCCTCAGTGGCCTTGGAAACTGATTGGCGATCGAGAGGCGCAAGTGCAGTGTCAAACCATCGACCAAGAACAATGTATGTCAAGGAACCAATAGCCGATGATCTTTCTGATTGATCGCCTGAGGCTATGGCCTCAAGTGCACCACGAACAACACCATCTCTTAGAACGTCGTTAGCCTCATCCCATGTTGTGGACTCTTCAATATTCATTCCCTCAACAACAGGATTGCGATCATTGATCATTCCAGAAACTGATCGCGTGGCATCTTCCCATTGCCAATTAAATGCATTCATAGCATTAAGAAGCCGTTCCCATGACGATGCCTTGTCCACGAACCACTCGTCAATCTCGTCTGCAAAGGTGCCGAAATCTGAGTATGTATAATCGTAGCAGGCAGTTTTCTCGGGCCGTTGGAAACCGGCGACAATGCGCTTGAGCTGGCCCAAAGATAGGGAATCTTGAGGCCCTTCGGTGGGTATGGGGGCAGTGCGGCCGTCAAGAGAGCTTTTGCGTCCTGGGGTCGGTTCTATCGGAATGCCATTGAGATCTGGGTTGATAAACGGCGTCTGTCTCGGAGGATTTGTGGGGCGGTTATTGGGTATCTGAAGCTGAAAAACAGGTTGTTGCTGAAGCGGTTGCTGTGGCGCAGGCGGGCCGGACGGTACTTCAGGGCCAACATCTTCAATGTCCTCGATGGCACTTTCGGAATCGGGGTCGGACTTTAAAGCCCAAATAGAAGTCATGGTATTGTCGAAGGGAATCACAGTCGGTAAATCGTTAAGTCGTTGTCTCGTAAAGAAAAGTTGAATGTCGTCGAGCTGGAAAGCTGTCGCAAAATTAAGAGATATACGTACAAAAGTACAGCATTAAATACAAAGAAGAGATGTGTATATCTAGAATATCCGGTATCCCAGAAGCAGAGCAATAAAGAGAAGGAATAGAATTAGAAGATTTTGTTCAAGTCAAAAATACACAATAAAGAAAAATAGAGGAGTTGTATGTATATGGGAAATGGTGAAGCTTCTCCATCTGTTGGAAGAAGCAAGATGCGATACATATGTATGTACAAGCGCCAGCCTTGTACATTGCTTGAGCTTCCGCCTGTTTATTGGCCTGTATATGGCAATGTGGGTCCACTACTCTGTCAGCCTTACTTCAAGTATCACGAGCATGGCATCAAATTGACATGTGATTTCTCGATTGAAAAGTTTCATGAATCAATACAGAAATTGTCATTGAATCAGAAATTATAGCCCGGCAGTTTCCAGAGACTCCGGGCTTTTGTAAGGAGCTTTCTAGTACAGAACAACACCTACTGGCTATCAGACATGGCATCCTTTTCACTCTCTGGCACAGCACCACCACCTGCTGCAGCTTTCTTTTCCTTCTCCTTTGCCCGCCGTCTAAGCTTTTTAGCATGATTGAGTCTTTTCTTCTTTTCTTTTAAATGCTCCTCCTTGGATTTCAATGTCTTTTCTTCCTCTTCCTTTTTTGCTTTGAGTACCCGCTGTTTGATGTGCTTTTTCTTGCGGTCCTTTTTGCATGGCCGGTTGCGTTTGCGCTTTGTGCCTTCGGGCAACATCTGGGCGATGATCTTTGACTGGGCAGAAGTCAGGCTAGAATTGGCGGGAATGCGGGCAATGATTTTCCATGGCATCTCCCGACCCCACCAGCGCTGTTGCGCATAAGCCATGACGTCGTCACCACTGACAGCAGCGAAATCAAACTTTTTCCGAAGCTCGCCTGTTGCCCTAGGGGCAAGAAAGTACGTGAGCGGTCTATCAGGCATCAGAACAGCACCTTCACCAAGTTTGACTGGCTTGTCGGATTCCAAGACGACCTTGGTTGCTTCTGAGGTTGTTGAGGCAAACAGCCGAAACTCAAACTCCTCTGGCGCATCCTCTTCATCTTCCGTATTGGCATCAGCATCTTTCATGGGCTCATCTGTTGTAGACTTGATGTCTTTGGGGCCTGGAGAGTCGAATGAGAAATCGAGAGCACTTGCAAGCTTGGCACGCAGCTTTTCACGGAGAGCATTGCTGAGAGCCTCATCTTCGCTATGTTCTGACTCAGTCTCGGATCCGTGAAGTTGATCACGACGGACGCTAAAAGAATGTTAGTGTGAAGTTTGTGGTGGTCTGTGAACACTTTCGTACCGTTTAGCATCCGGAAGGTCAAACATGATCAGTGACTACTTAAATAGAAAGATGATATGGGAATTCCAATTTAGTGGCGTAGTAGTGATAACAAAAATGTGTGGTAATGCGTTGAGTTGTTGCTGACAACTCATGAAAACTATCATGAGAAAAATCTGGTTGTTGGTTACATACATGTGTACGGTAGATTGTCGGCTAAATAATATCAAGCATAAAGTTTCGAGTTGAGAGCCCAATCGAAGATACCCCTCAGCAACTATATCATCACGAGTAGTCTCTATTGGACGTACATGTGAATTCTGTTAATTGTCCTTGTATAAGTTTTTCTGGAGCTGTTATCAAGCCAAGCTGTTGCTGCTCACCACAAGTGAATAACGGTGCATATAGGGTCTAGTAGGGTGCATCAAACCCTTAATCAGGTGCAAGTACAAGTTTGTAAATGTAAATGGCTTGGCATACGATATTGATCATCTTGGATGCGCAGTGCCACATATTAAATGATAGCTATGTACTTTATTGATAAAAGCTAAAAAGATTTTGAGTGGCAGATATACAAAATAGATGCATACTTGTACAAAAGTATGCACATAAGTAAGCAATGATGCATTACTACTGCGTACAGAAGCAGCCATGTCGGCTTATTCCGGGTATGTAACGCTGACAGTTCTGAAATGAATTCTTTAGATCTAGACAGTTATTGGCGTCTTACTGCCAAGTGCACGTTAATAACTCTATTTTACTGACTGTGCTTGTCTACTGGTGCGTCCACTACTACTACTACTACTACTACTACTACTACTACTACTACTAGTAGTCGTAGTGCTTATTCTAGTTGTCACACCATGGCTTTGTGCTCTTTCGTTTATTAGTCGTATGTCTAGTAAGTTTCTCCTTATTTTCACACTTTGTACTACTATGTATGTTATATACATGTTGCTCTAGTGAATATTGCTTGCTCTACAGCAGTACGATGACACACATGGATGTATGCGTGCTTACACTCACGCATCGAATTTTGACACATATGAAAATACTAGTAGTTCCAACTTATTCATAATTCCACGTACAAACTGCGCTCAATTTTGAGATAAGATTTTGATCAATAGCATACAACAGGAAACACTGGTAAAGGCAAGATAACATAGCAAAATATCACAAAACCCGCTAAACCTCTTTCCAACAGGAAAGCCCCAAAGAGAAACCATGAACATAAGATAGAGAGAAAGGAAAGGAAGATAGAAATGGTATCGCGAAAGAAAAGCAGCAAAACAACAACAGAGGGAGAAGAAGACAAACAGGAAGAAGGGAAGGCAAGACATAGAAGTGAAACCAATGACCAGATAAAGAAGATGAAGAAAACAATAAAGCAAATCCCAGATCGTAACAGGTATACTCCGGTACGCCAGCCAAAACAGAAAAACAAGCGCCGAAAACCGTGTGGCTCTAGCAGGGCTAGTCATATAGCTCAATGCTCAGAGGAATGGGCCTTTTGAGTTTGAATACAACAAAAACAAAAGAAACAATGAAGGAAAAACAGGAATAGCAAAATACATAGACTCGGGACGTGAGTGCAGATAGCGCCGCGCCACGGGAAGCCTACTGACTCCACGAGTAGTTGGCGCCCGAGTACACGGGAGCTCCCGAGGCAGACACGGGACCCTTGGGTGGCGGCGGCGGCGCAGAGCCAGTCTTGTACGCGTCGAACGAGTACGAGCGGCCGTCGGTAGCGTAAGCGCTAGTAGGCGCCGACGACTCTCCCGACGACGTCCATGTGCTAGCAGGCGGGTAGTAGTCGCGGGCGGGCGCCGAGTTGGGCGCCGACGACTCGCCCTGGCCGGAGCCGGCGGCCGAGTTGAAGTCAGCCGAGTTGGTGTTGAGCGCCACGTCGTGGTAGGACGAGCCGTAGCGGTATTCGGGGGCCGACTCTCCGGGTGTGGTCAGGGTGGCCGAGGTCTGGCTGTTGTGGCGGGGACTCTTGGTCGGGCGCGGGTTGCTATCGACGTAGCGAGGCACGCTGAGTGAGCTGTCAGTGGTGGCGGCACCCGAGAGCTGAGAGGCGCTGGAGCTGGCGGGAGCGTAGGCGTATTGCGTGCGGATAGGAGCGCCCTGGTCGTGGGATGTAAGAGAAAGCTGGACCGACGGGACAGACATTTCCTGAGGGTCGGTGCTGAAGCCAGAGGCTCCGGACAGAGGAACCTTAGGGTAATGCTCGCCGGACATGGAGGTCGGAGGGTAGTTGGAGGGCGTCGGGGGCATCTGAGACATGCCACTGGAAGGCCAAGAAGGGTAGGAGCTGTGAATGCTTAGTTAGCACTTGCGTGCGCGCACTCGGAGAGGTGGCTATCCAATGAATGGAACAATACGACTTACTTGGACCGCATCGACATGGGGGTGTTGGGCAGCTTGGGAGGGTTAAAGGTGAAAGCAGAGCGAGGAGGCTGAATATCAATGCTGCGCTTGTTATCAGGCTTGTTGATGGCCAACGGGCCGGCAACAATGCCAATGCCGTTTTCGACCAAAGCCTGGCCACGAGAGCCAGCACTGGAGCCCAACAAAGGGATCTCTTTCCGGGCCTGGAAGTTGCGCGGGCTGCGGCCACGGACAACAATGGGAGAAGTGATGCACTCGGCCAGAGGAGCCTTGGTGCCGTTAGCCAGAGTGGCAATAACCTTGAGATGCAGAACAAAGTGCTGCTGCAGTTCCTTTCTGCGGCCGTTGTTGGCGGTAGCACTGGAAGGGATCAGTTAGCTATTCTCTACTTTTCATCACACATGCAAACAATACAACAAAGGTATCCGGAAAGAGAATGCTCACATTCTGAATTGCAGGCGGCGCCAGCCAATGGGGTACACAGCAAACTCGCCCTCGCCCTCGTTGCCCTCATCCTGGAAGGGAATCAGCGGCAGCGTCGGCGGCTCCTGGTCGGGGGTCTGGGCAACTTCGGGAGTGTTGGGCGGCGGGGTCTTCCAGGGAATGACAATCAGGCGGACCGCATTGCCGTCAACCGACTCGATGGCGCTGATGGTCACCTCCATGTTGCTCACAGGCACCGTCTCACCCGAGTCTGTCACCACGTTCAGCTGGCCACGCGGGCAGATGAGCGAGCCGCTGATCTGAAACAGGTTGCGGCGGTAGCAGGTCAACTCGGCTTGCAGCTGGGTGCCGTCACTGGCAGTGGTGGGCATCTCGGACAGGAAGAACATGCCGTGCAGCTGGGCATTCATGTCCAGAGTGTGTATGCGGCCGTGCTGGTCAACAATGGTGTGCTTGTCGGGGTTGCGCTTGAAGGACAGCAGCTTCTGGTCGTGGCCGACGTTGAGCTTGGAGCCGTCATCACGCAGGTCCTGCACAATTTCGGTGTACGACGCGGACTCGGTGGCACTGTAGGGGCGCTTAAGCGTCTGGTAACTGTGCGGCTGCGGCGGCTGCGACTGCTGTTGCTGCTGTTGCTGCTGCTGTTGCGGCGGGAGCGAAGCAGCCTGGCTGCGCTCGTACTCGTCGTCGTGGTAGCTACGCGGGGCGGCGCACGCAGACGGTGGCTGCGAGTGGTAGGCCGGGTAGGGTGGGGGGAGGTCCACATGGTGGCGCGGTCTGGAGAGGCCACCGTCCATGCTGCCGGGGTAGCGGCTAGACATGGGCATGGTTTGAGGAAAGTTGGACCACATGCCGGGGTGGGGGTGTTCGGACTTGAGATCGGCCATGGAGGCATAGGACGCAGTGGCCGCAGTCATTGGGAATGCAGAGATGCACTCTTGCTTTGTTGTTTCGCGAATAAGCAGGTATAACTGGGAGGGAGAGAGGTGGAAAGAAGAGGGTGCTTATGAGTAATACAACGGTGACTTGTCTCAAGGAAAACTTGGCGAAAGATATTGAGATTCAAGTGTCAGAAGAGAAAGAGATGTACAAGATAGAGAAGGTCGGGAGTAGAAGAATGAGGGAAGAAGCAATGGAGTAAGAGAAAGAGGAGGAAAAGAGAAGAGAAGGAAGAGGGCGTCGATGTGGTGATATAAAAACTCAGCAGATAAGAGACAATGAAGAGAAAGAATGTGCACAAACAAGTCAGCTAGGAAGAAGCCGAAGTGAAGTGAAGAGAAGGTGAGAAGGAAAAGAACAAACAGATCCCGACAAAAAAAACAACGAGCAAGAGTTCGAGATGCCGGCTGTATATGTATAAGGATGAAGTCTCGACAGAGATTCCGCCCACCTCCAAGCAAAGGAACAAAAACGCAGCAAACAGATAAATGATTCTTTTATTCATTTATTTCTTTTTATTTTTTTATTTTCTAATATTTTTGTTGACAGAAGACGTTTAAGCATTTGCGGACAAGGAAACGAAGGGGGGGTGGGAAAGACTTTAGGGGGTGTAGTCAAAGTTTAAACTCGGCCTCTTTTATTTTCTATTTGATCTCTCGTGACGGCGAGTAATTTATCATCAAGCCTTGCATTTATTATTATTTTTTTCATGTCCTAGATCCTTGTTCTCTCTCTTTTATTTTATATGTTTTTTTTTTTTTCATATCTTCTGTTTATTCAACATTAACCTCTCCGTTTTCGACGCATGAGGACAAGTACTTCCCACATGAAGTCTTTATTCAACATATTTTATAGTCCTTTGTAGATTCTTGATCATGGGCCCAGCGTTGTTCCTCGTAACGTTCTGAAAAAGACAAGGTCTCAATATCTTGCCCAAGCCCGTGAAGAGACGCCTCATGGTTATAGAAGCAAGCAACTCTCCTCTCCCATTACCTGATATCTTGACTCTTTCTCTCTCTATCTACATATGTGTGCATACATGTATGTATGTTTCTAACTATCCATCTTTCGGCCTTTTCCTCACGTGCTCTGTCTATGGAGCAACACCCCAAAGCACAATATTGGAAATCACAACAGGATACAAGGAAGGCGTTGTGATTTTACTGCGGCTTCATATCACGGCCGAGAAAGCCATGGCTTCACAGTAGTCAAGATTAACCCAGCCGTTGTCCTCGCCAATACACTTTGGCAGTATCATGGCGTCAGCATGTGTCCGCTCTGCTTTAACATCTCGCTGTGTTATCCCTTGACAGTTTTAATCGTGCTTCCCTAACTCTCGGCACTTACATACAATATCAGTCTGTCTACTAGGTAGTAGCAAGCAGATAGCACAGAGGTGCTTCCCGGTATTCATTGGAGATTGGGATTTATGGTCAAGCTGCTCACGCCTACGCCGAATGCTGCTTTTTCAAAGTCCACTTGATCTCATGCTATATGTACCTTCAAAGCCAAAGCATATGATACATGCATACCATACATACATACATACATAATACATGTTACTAATATCGTACGTACATACTTGTGTTGGTAATATCTTCCCTGCCGCTCTAGCTCTTGGTACACCCACACAAAAGCATGCTTAATTCTACAAACAACATAACATACCTAAATTCCTCTCACGTTACCCTGCCTCTTACCCGCGTCCAGGGTCATGCGCATTATCTGAACAATATGTACTGTACAACTGCATACCTCAAAACCAAGCCAATCAAGATGTCACACAGCAGCGGCTATGTTTCTTCAACAACGACGTCGGTTGGTAGCTGTGATACAATGAACATTTTCCTGTTTCGTGTTCTGATTTCATCATTTCCCAGCAACACAAATAAATTTCTTTTCTACCTTCTAGTACATAGTATCTTCGACTCGCAAGTTTACTGACTTCTGTCTTGCTTCAACAAATGCAGGAAGAGATTTGTCTTGTTAGTTGGCCCCAGCATTTGAATTATTTGCTGCCGAGGATAAACATAGGCATGGGGGACAACTTGCATCAAGCCAACTAGAAGAAAAAAAATAAAACACAGACCACAAATCAAGGGTCAATGTAGTCACAGATTAAGGCAGAAACGTTGACAGTATGTACAAGTAATAACAATACAAATGCATTTACTACGTATGGTACAGCTGTCGTTGGTATATTGGGACAAGATGCCAATAAGCAACGCAGGGTCAAAGCAAAAGAAAAGAAAAAAAAAGTAGCTATGACGGAACGAATCTTGTTAAAGGGTCCAACAAGTCTTCAGCTGGATTAGGAAGACATGCCATTTCAGGCCAACTACGAACCCTACTCAAGTGCAAATAGTTCACTGAGCTCGGCCTCGCTGTAACTTGTCAACACTCATATATGTATGTATGTATGTGCTTATATACATATGTACAAGTATGGGATAAGTAGGTCGGTGTAGCACATAACTCAGAAACCAAGCCTTGAAGCTTGCGCCTCTTTTGGCCCTTTCGCCAGACATACGTAGTATACATATTGCTGGAAATGACAACGCAGAATAGTGGTGTATATGCTAGTATACTCCCCCTTCATGAACCAGATTAACATTCGAGTGCAGCATAAAACCCTCATTGACATTCAAGTCGAAGCGAGCCTTAATTGTGCTTGAAAATATATTGGAACTTGGCTATACCAGATCCAGACGCACAATTGTATAACTGCGCCCTTTTGTTCATCCAACAAGTTTGGTTATGGTTCATTGCACCAGTAAAATAAATATTCACTTACACCAAAGACCCTCCAATTACGCATCATTCTTGTTTGAACAGGAGATTTTGTTCAAGCCAGTAATTTGTACATTTCCTAGCATGTGAGCTTTGTTCACCCAGGAGCTGCCTTGCACAAGAGCCGACTCGGGCTTCATAAGAGACGCCAAAGATTTTTTGTTTATGGAATTTGGGCACAGATATATGTAAATACGTACACTGTAAACTGGGTTAGGAGAATTGACTTGTGCTCTTTTCTGTTTCGAGGTAGCTGGCAGTAATAAGTTTAACTTCACCATACTTTCTCACTATAGTTCTAGCATCTCTGCTTGTTTTCCCTTTTGTTTTGTCCATGAGAGAACACACACTATACAAGTATACTAGGTACTGTTCAACCTAAGTTAAAAAAAAAAAAAAAAAAAAAACAGACAGACAGACAGACAGGACCGTGCAATAACGAATTCGGAAGGCCATAGTGCGGCACAGGTACTCCTCAGAAGGTTTATTCACCTTTACGGTAAGCCCCGTGCGGCCGCTTTTGTGCCAGCATTACGGACTTTTTAACACCGTTAGAGATTTACCTAATACAGCAAGTGAGATCTTATAGTGCCGACGCTGATGTGCTTTTGTGTAAGGTATTTTGTCGTCAGAGACAACAAAGTACCTGCGTTGCCTGATACAAAAGATATAACGTCCAATTACATACAAGTATGTCAGGCATTGCATATTTGAAGCTATATTTGTAACTGCAAATCACGCGGTAGCAACATGTGTGAAGATTGTACATAGCCCGCAGCATCAATTGAAGTTGAGTGCTGCGCCCAAAACAAAGTTAGGATTATAGCGTCATTATGTATAATACTAATAAAATACTGAGCTGAGTTGAAGTACAAGTATGTATGTATACTGATATGTATGGTAATACACTCACAGGTGGGCTTAGAGAAGATAAACTTTGGCAAGGACAACCTGAGACTACCTCCCAAGGCAAGATGTAGATCATTTACTTTTCCTGGCAGAAGTAATGGCTTATTGATGTATCATATATATTGTACTTGTACATACATATACCATACAATATTACTTATATGTACATACACACTATATTATGTGTCTGTCATGATCACGTCATGAATTGGCAAATGTACCGGAATACACTTGTACATATACGTATGTACCAGTATGTATGTAAATGCTTTGGCCCACCAGAAAAGCTTCAGTAACCAGTATATATATACTACAATCCCAATCAGCACTTACACACATATGTACATACATGCTCAAGCAAGCCCTTAACGCGAAAATGGTTAGGAATAACTATACACTTAATCTGTTTGCCAAAAGAATGTCTGGCTTGGCCAGTGCTTGGTTAGCTCAACTTGGCAGGATGAAGTGTTATATACGTATGTACATATACTTGTAGTACTCTATTTTAGTCAGGCATGTCGAAGTCCGCTGCAGTCTTTGCCCGAAGCGGGAGGGACGAGTCGTGACCCTCATCCTTCCAGGAAGGTTAAATGGCTGTTGTTACATTAATGTCTTCCTATTCTTCACGGGAAACCGCATTGCCCTTGCCCTGTTCGATGTTGTGTTTTCTTTTCTCTTTTGTGTAGTTGAGCTGCAGGTGGAATGAATGTTACAAAATGCAATTGTTTGGGATCGTACGGACATGTATGTATGTACAATGCAATAGTGAATTTCAGTTTTCGTGCAGACGTATGTGATGTACAAGTAGGTACATATATACATGCATAACCACAGCATTAAAGGCACAGTCAATAATGGGATAATTTGTCAAGATCGCAAAAGAAGCAATACAGATTCAGCTACCTTGGTGTGTGCTATTTTACGTTGCTGCTATCGTCTTGCCAGGCTTTAGAATTCAAAGGGTTTTTTCTAGAGTAGCTTACCAAGGATGAAAAAAGAGGTTTGCATGGAGTGATGGTGCATAAAGAGATGCACCCGCAGATTTACAAAAGGCCCTTGCTTGTTCGCTTGGAGTCAAAACAAAGTCTGTAGAAAGGAACAATATAAAAAGCTAAAAAAAAAAAAAGCTAAAAAAAAAAACTCCTGGGACGAGAGAAGGCTTGAAAGCATTGTTAGGGTGCCTTAGTGTTTGTATGTACATCTGTAATCTGTATGTGACATCGGTAAGATTCACAGTTTCATTAAATCGACAAATCTCACCCGATCTTACCCAGGGGAGCTGAATGAACTTGAAGCTTTGAGGGCACGTTTGTGAACTTTTGGGGGCTGTAGCTTGAAAAAAACAAGCTGAAGTTTGTATGGGTTAATGGATTGTCTCTGAGTTCATAAGGGTTACCACTTACACAACTTTTTTGAATAAATGAAGAGGTTTTATCTTATTAATTTTCGATATTTCAATTTAAGCAAATTTCATATGACACTGCCATTGATTAAACCTTGCATACTCTGGCAAAAAAAAAAAAAAAAAAAAAA
>CM069899.1:3561586-3585407 GCA_036034705.1 Thielaviopsis punctulata | reverse complement strand
AGCTGAAAAAAGAAGGGCTATACAGAAGAAAAGCAAGAAGGAGGCTTGGTATAAGCCCTATAAACCAGGCAAAGCGGGTATCTTTTGCACAGACTCACCAGCATGTTGACTGGAGTAAAGTATGTTGGTCTGATGAGTGCTATTTTCGGACAGATACTCTAGCAAAGAATATCTGGGTAACAAGAGCTCCTGGGGAGGAGTGGTTGGACAGTTGCATTGACAAGAGGAATAAAAATTGCGGAGTGTCAGTTGGCATCTGGGCTTGCTTTATGGGAGGGAAGAAGGGCCCTTTAGTGATTCTCCCACAAAGGCCTACTATGAATCAAGCTACATATTTTGCAAATGTGTGGCGGACCAATTTCTTTCCCTTCTATCTTGAGCAGAGGAGGCATGAGGGACCTGGAGTACTCATGCAAGAAGACAATGCTAGCTGGCATAAGGGAAAAATGGTAGTAAAGTGGAAGGAGATATTTCATATAAATCAGCTTGTGTGGCCACCACAGAGCCCTGATATCTCTCCTATAGAGAATATCTGGGGTGAGATGAAGAATAAGATCATGATGAAAGATGAGCGGTTCACTAGCAGAGCTAAGTTAGTTGCTGCTATACAAGAAGCTTGGGAGGAACTTTTACCAGAAGACTTTGTTAAGTATACCAAGTCTTTACCAGCCAGACTGACAGAAGTAATTAAAGTTCATGGAAAACCTACTAGATACTGATCATCTAATCAAGACATACTTCTTCATTTCATTTTTGTTGGTGCAATGGTAACTGGTTGAACATCGTGTCCTTTTTACGTACGGTGTCAATAATCATGGAACCCCATGGTAGTAGAAAGGCTGCATTGGTTTTGCTAAGACATTAAAAACAGGCACAACTTGGTTCCCTGACTAGAATGAAATTAATAGAGCCCTTTCGCTTACTATCATACGTGTGTATGTACTTGTATGTATGCATGTATGTATGTATGTATGTATGTATGTATGTACATACCAGCACTAGTATATACAATTTAGTGGCGGGATTCTGGCAAAAATCAAAGCGAACCAAGAAATCAAGTTTGTGACGACGAGACCATTTCCCTGTCTCATGATTTTTTTGCAAAAAGGACAGATAGCTACATTGCTCGAAGCGGTTCTACCCGACAAAAATGAAGTAAGTACATACATACATATACACATATCAGTACATATGTATGTGTAATATATACATACTATGTACAAGGAAAGCATGGCAGATATTTTCAAGCATTTTTTTTTACACATACTCCGGATAGGAATCTGAAGGACACATGTACATAGCATATTACATGATATTATATACTGTGTATTTGCTTTCATGTGCATACATTCTGTTTTTTTTAAGGCCCTTGTAAAACATGTCATATACAGAGTAATAAAATGAAATGTGGTGTTCTTCAGAAGCTGCTTGGAAATCCTTGAGTAAGCAACGTGCCTCATCGGGCTGTGTAAAAAGGAAAAAAAAAATCAGTCGCGGAACATGCTTCATGGTTTTACTGTATGTAGCTGATGCATGACGAAAATGGCGCAGAGAATTCCTCCTTAAGTTGTGGCAAATTTATGACCATTATTGGTTGCCGCGCTGAGAGTTGAATTCTTGGAGGGACTCTCTATGTAGAAGCCGCGCAATACTGAATATCTATTGTGGGTTGTGAGAGGGCCTGGTTTCTTGATGGTCAAAATGTTGCCCGCAGCCAAAGCAATTTTTCAATAGCAAAATCAAATAATAAACACAAGACGGGTGCGTATGTTATACTCTCTTGAAAAAGAAAATATGTACATATGCATGTATGTATGTATGTATATACATATATATACATGTACGCAGTACTTGCATATTGACTTGTGGCTAATAAGCGGGATCAAAAAGGGCATAAGATCGACGATAGACCTGCATGAATAGAGGTTGGAGATACGGCTCATGGACAAATGTTTCACTTGATGTATGTATGTATGTATGTATATGCCATGTTGTTTTTCGTTCCTCCGTATTTATCTGTCTCCATTTAATAGTCCTCTGTTCCTGCTTCAACAGGTGAATTGTTACCACTTCGATACGGGCCGCACAAACGCAGACAAGTTGCAGTATTGTTGCTCCCGTTGAGATATATGATATACGTACACATGCTTGAATGGCACGATGCGCCATTTTCTATTGCCAAAGAAATGCCGATGGTAGGCAATCTGGTTAATATACCATACAGCATCTATTCAACTGCATGTTTCATTTAACCTTGGTAATATAGATTCGGATACTTTAGTCTCGGTCATGTAGTACGGAGTACATACATACTGGTACATACATATGTTTCAGGCGCTGGAGACTTAGCCACCGCGGGTATATTTGGGCTGCACACATTTGTACAACAATGAATATCACGTAATATATAATGCTCAACATGCTCCGAAATTGTTGGCTGTGTAAAAGTTGGTTATCAGAGTTGATTTCATCTTTCATCGGAATGTAGGACCAAATACATACAAAGCCATGATGCACTGGTTGACATTACAATATTACGAGCGCGTGATGGATATAAAGCTCGTTTCGTATATATTTAGCTTCAGTCAATGTGAAAGGCAATTCAGTTCGCAGTGTTCGCTTCTGTACTAACAGCAATGTTTTACCGCTCGCTTCAGCTTTAATCTCGATACGCAAAGACAAAGGACAGATATCAAGTCCCAGCAGAAAGTCGGTCAAGAAGTAACGAGAGTAAAGAAGAAGCTTTGTGTTAGGCTCGCACAAAAGACCCGAGGCAAGATGCAACGGCCAAGGAAAATGTATATTACATTCATATGTGCTTGGTTTGATACATTGGAGAACAACATACATATGCACATACAAATACAAGGTCGCAGTTATGCCTACGTGAGACTAATTCATCAGCGGGGTTAACTGCTACATACCCAGAAGAATTTATTTTCATGCGTCACAAGATACAACTCATAATTAAAGTTTTCATTGAAGATACAACTCCCGTTGGAAGAGTACAAAGATCATGAGAAACTGATACATTTATTTGCCCAACTGGCATGATCCACACAGAGATTCTCTAGAGGTGTTTCTACCATGGAAAACAGCACAAAAAATGTCAAGAGGCTGCAAGTTATAACCATAGTTGTGTTTTATGCAGCCAGCTTTTCTTCTCTGTTGACAAGACCTAGTATGATTTACAAGATCCCTTGTGATGAATACAACGACATACCTTGAACTTATTGAACCAAAAGGAAATCAAGGCACTAAAAAAAACACTAAAAAAGACAAGAGGACCAGCAAGCATGAGAGAAGAGTAACTCTAGCAAGCTGTCAAGGTATGTATCAGGATAAAAACGACAAGAAAAGCCTTTGCTTAGCGAGCCGCAATACCCTGGAGCTAACTTTACGGGTAAGAAAAGAGGACAATAGCATACAAATTTAGAAAAAGATACAAGTACCTGTTCATTGCTTTTATAGAAAGGTCACGACATTACAAAATGGTCGGATGATGAATTAGCAATAAGATACTTTGAAAAGAACTGCGAGATTGAGAAAAAGCGAAACAAATATTGGGTGATGGCTTGCTTCGTATTTTGTCCACAATTGGGTTTATTGAAGAATGAAGAATTGGTATCTCAGATTTGACGTCTAATGGACCCTTAGTACATATACATACTACAAGGGTCTTATTCTTGGAAAAGCGCCTTAGGAAGCGTGTCTAGGGATTACTGCCATGGATCAGGGCACTTCAAGTCACTTGGGACCTTGGAGAAATCAAGTCTTTCAAATGCGAGGACTTTTTATTTATTATATTTTTGTGGCATACAATTATGGATACAGTATGTATGTATGTATGTATGTATGTACTTACATAGAAACAAACTACTTAAACAAGCCGCATAGCTTCGCACAAAATGTATTAAGACAAATCAAACTTACATATGTAGATAGTACACTAAAGCGCCCAAGAAGCCATCCGTACCACGGAAACAAATATATATATCTATTGTTGATATATTAACTTGTGGCTCGTTTTCTTTCCAAGAGTTTCTTTTTTGTGTAAGTTCTTCACTTGATCTTGCTTTAAGAAGCCACTGGGTGACAGCGGATGTGAGTTGCAGTTGTGACCCTGAATGTTACCCGGAAAGTTGCTGAGAATAAAAAAACAACAAGGTCACAATCAGATTGTTACTACGATCTACATGTTTCATCCACAGCCAAAGGCAACTTGACACAGGATCATATGAGCTGATCACTACCGTTGTGGTTGAAGCCGTAGCCGAGACTGCCTTTTTGACAAGTCGTTGGCAACACAGAAGCTGCTGATCATGATATAGAAGAAACAAGGTGCACATCAAAGGGCATGTGTACCTTGCTTTTCTCTTTGTTTTCTATATTTCTTACTAAAGTCCCGTAAGCCAAGAATGAAGTAGAAGCCGCATACAAGTACCAGTAGCACTTGTATACATACGTATGTAGACAACGACACTTGCGTAATTATCTGCGAATATGGCGGCTTCTTGTTGGTGAGATATCTTTTCAAGACTGTGAGAATCATATTTTGCTGTTATGTACATGTACTTGGCACTTCATACATAATGTACTACATACTATGTACATACCAGTACATAGTACATACATATGTACATATTTGTCTGACAAGAAATATGCTGATCTGATTCCCCTTTTGATGCACTTAGAGCGCCACTTCTCAAGAGTCTAGACCTATGAGAAGATAGAGAAATTAACAAATGGTAAGGAATCATGCGATTGCCGTTAGGTCTTTGCATTGGCTGTATGTACTATGTACATACATATTATCATCAGGCTACATCAGGGGTGTACTTGTGCTGAAAGCTAATGTGGCGTTGTAAAACGTGCCAAACTATGGTAGAGGCTAAACGCTTTGGCTAAGAGTTTTGATAGACAACAGTGATGTCAGACTTGATTCGTTCAATCTTAACTCATCAACTTGGATTCAACTTCTAAGTTGTCGTCAATAAGTTAAGTATGTATGTAGTACATACATACATACATACATACATACATACATACATACATACATACATAGTTCGATAATGGAAGTCCCTGGCTTAGCTGAGATGGCGGGAGGTAGTAAAAATGAGCAGTTAGTTTGTTAGCATCGAGATGCCGACAATTCTGAACTTTCTATCCAAAGATACATACATATGTAGTACTCAAAAAGAGTTCATTCGTATGAATCTTGGGGCCGCCTTATTCTGAAATTCTTAACCAAAAATATCGATGCACTTGTGATCTGTATGTATGGTAGAATGTTTGTCCTGCAAGAACCCCAAAGGAGCGGGTTTAACAGAAATTACACCGATTCTAGTTTGCATGAGACGAGAAGAATGCACTAGACAAGGGGGAGGAACAGAAGAGAGCGGGGTGAACTGAGGTTATCACTGCGCAAGACAAGTTGAAAATACGAGTATTCAGTCTGTAGACTTCAATCAAAAAGACAAGCTGTCTTCGCCTGAAGGCATTATGTTGTTGCACAACAACTGACTGCACACAAACAATGATTCAACATTGCCCACGTTGATCATCTAACTTGTATCTTTTTTGCCATGTGAGCAGGTGACAGTCGGGAAAAAAGAAAACAAGGGAAGGGAAAACAAAGCATAGAGAATTAACATTGAGGCACCGACACCGGATATCACGACTGAACAAGATCATGGCGATTGGAAGGGAAGTTTTGTTAGAGGGAAAAGAAAATCCAGAGTGTACATGGTATTAAACAGCCGGCACTCCCCCTCTCCATGATAACACACCAAAATGCTTTGTAAAAGAAAGGCCAAACTTGATCACATAGATACATATTTATGTCAAGTGTGCATAGACCTTGGGTTTTGGGCCGGAAAGACGCGGTGGTTGTCTATGTACAGGCGAAGGAAAAAGAAACAACGCAAGGCAAAAGTACCAAGTATTTAAGATATGGTGTGTGATGGTTAGGACTTGGTCACTATCACACGAGCTTGCATGTGGGTTGGCCTACAGTTCTAGGAAAAACTGCCATTTGGAGCTGGGGGTGATTTCCCGTCTCTTCCAATTCGTCCCCCCCCCCCCCCCCCCCCCTTCTCAAAGAAAAGATAATGTTCTGAAGATGAAGTGCATAAAGAAGTGAATATATCTACCCCCGAACCTTCATCACTGCACAGAACAGCACAAGAACATTCATGCAACTTGTGCCATTGAATTAATATTTTTGATTCCATGCTTCTCAAGTATTTACTACAAATCATTTGAGGTCTATGAGGCAAAAGGTTCACGACAAGGGAAGTCGATGTATGCTAAAGAACTCGAAAAATCAATGCTCGCTGCCGAAACGGGAGCAATGCTACACTGCAGAGAACCTGGCCGGCGTTGCAGTCACAACATGCAAAGTAACTATAAACAAAACAAAAAAAAGAGACCCCGTCCCTGTAGCCAAAGTACATACATATCTCCATCCTTCAACTGAAGGCAGCGGTATAAAGTGCATAAATTGAGGGTACAGGGCTTAATAATGCGGAAAAGTTAACAGAAGGGCTGGTAGGAACAAAAGAACATAATAAGACGTATTGTAGATGCTGCATACAATGCATAATAGCGGGCTTCGCTTCCCTCCCGATGTTATGCAAACGACCCTGAGAAGAGCACACAGCGTCCTATAGCAATTTCCTATAACTTGAGATGCAGCAAGAGCAAAGAAACTTTGAACACGGGACGATGAAGGTTCACAGAGCGACTATGCGTAAGGGGCAAACTCAAAGTTCTATATGATATCTCAACATCCCGTGTCGTCGTTAGATCCATGAAGGTCTATTTCCCAACCCATGGATGGCTTTACGGTAACCATGGCGCTGCTAGTTTGCTATATCATAGCGTCCTTGGCTGAGCAGTATTGTGGTGTTGTGCAATGGCTAGTGATACCAATGTCACTGTCCGGCAATACGCGGACGGCCGTGTGTCTTTGGCTGAACTTGAGGCTTTGTACCACAAGTGCTCTGCCACAATATGTGCGAGTGACAAGCCAAGTTGCAATTACATAGGTTTGAGTGTCAATGACGGTGATAATGCTGGAGTAGGACGCGGGCTGATCCTTTCCACGAGCTATGGTTCCAGACAGAGCGGGGTGTTGATCGGCTGGAACTACGCCATTATTCTCAATAGCTCTATACGGAACTGGTAAATACTTGTTCAAGTGCTTCACGACTACTAAAGGCCGTATTGTACTCTCTTACCTCACCTGTTTGGCTAATGTAATCCATCCACCACATGGAGCCTGTGCTTTTCAAGCTCTATATCGGATAGCATACAGCAGCACCGTTCAACCCATACTTATCTACATATATGCAAAGACCTTTGAGATATTCGCTTCATTTCTCGTCCCATGAATTCCCTTCTTTCCTACACACTAGGCACAATTCCAAGCAGGTTCGAGAACTAGTTCCCAGAGCAAACGGGGACAGCCAAACAATAATGGCAGGCTGGCCAACATGATAGGAGGAAGATGGCATATTAGAGCTCAGTATAACTGGTGATAGACACATCTTAAGGAAACACGTGAACATGTTATTTGGTTCACTGCTACAGAAGATTACAATCCACACCAATGATAGCTGGTGATATTATACTGGGAATATTATTAATAGGAGAGCACAGAGTGTACAAGGCGAAATGAAAGTTCCAAAAACTATCAGTGACATGATCTGTCAAATGCTTGGACATAATGCCTTGGACTATTGCTTGCACCAAGAAGTGAGAAGCCTACCTGTTGATGTTTTGATACAGAGACCATCATTTAGTCCAAATTAGCATGCCAACGACATCAAGTCCTTCTATCTTGAATGAATCAGAGGTCAATGCTATCTATCGCTACCATACAAGTCTCTAGTTTGACTAGGGCGGTTTTTGGAATAATTGGTCTTCTTGTTTGGATCACTGGCGAGGAAGAGGACTCGGCATGCAGGAGTACGTTCCACAAACAAAGTCTACATGAAACCTTTTTGCAATGAAGAAGCGCTAGAAGTTTGCAATTCATGCTATTGCCAAGGAATTACAGTAAAGTTTCCCAAAAGGCTGATTTCAAACCAACAAAAGAGCCAGACATATCGTGTCTATATTGATTATGTATTCCCACGTCTAGCACGGCCTTCAACCGGTTAGTCCACACCGTCATATTGCTACTCTAGATACCATGAACTATGTAATTGCTTACACAATCAGGTCAGTAGTCTTGTTCTTCTTCAATGCAGACAGCCGTCGCACTTTGTGCTCTTGAGGAGCTCAAGTCTCAGAACGCATTGTCCGAATATTCCATTCCTGAATAGGATAGTTTATACTCCCAATCTGGTAAGTCACATATAATACTCCTGGACGATAATTTTCAAAGCATTACCATGGAATGCTATATTAGATATGCACAAAAGGTCATATATGCAGTCCTGAAGTACGCTGCAGAAATATAGGGCGTCAATTCTCATCATATCAGAAACAGCGCGCATAACATTGGCGCCCGCACACATAAACGGCATACACGATGGTTTGATATGGGCTGTACAAGTTTGATATTATGGTAGAGTTCTTGTTCTAATCCAGGATTCACTCAAATAAGGACTACAAAAATACATAGAAAAAGGTCTACTACAGGGATCCGACCGACGACTTTTGTGCTCTTGTGGGCCTGCGAGCTGCATAAGTGAACCAAACTTGCCAACACTGGTACTTGTTCATGCACCACGCCTTATTTTAATCCAAGTAACTCACAAAAAATACGTTATAGGTTGTGGACCATGGTGCGATGACTTGGTATAGCATTTTCTTTCTCAAAAAAAAAAAGGACTACTGGCAGCCAAGACGTTTCTGAAGAACAAAAACAGTGGCGGGGTTCCGAGTTTCTTCTTGTCTATTTTTTTTAAGTGTAAGGGGAAAAGAAATACGGCTTTCCCGTGGAATCAATGTTCTTGTAATGCTACAACCCTCTCGGGATACTTGATATCCGGTAGGAAACCGGTGACCAGAGCATATCTATACAAATTCGTTTTGAGAAAACAAAACAACAGTGGCACTGCAGCAAGGCGCGGCAGTAGGGTGCGTTGTTTGATCTTCAGAAGTTGTAAGTGTTTATGACCGACAAGTTTAAAGGAACGCGATTCACGCTGGCAAGACGGTATAGACGTACAAGGGCCGGTTCAGAGATTCATACTCGGTAAATACAAGATTTCACGCTTCTTCTTTCTGTTCTTTTCTATTCTCTTCTTTTTTTTGGTTTATCCTCACCGCTTGCCAACAAAGCAAAAAAGCTCGGATCGCCAGCATGAATTCGATTGTGCGATGTGGACAATGCACACATTAGGGTCTGACTGACACGCATTAGGGTTGGTGACCGCCTTTTGGGGGGATAGTCTTGTCCCATTCAACAAGTGTTTCTGGTTTTTCCTAGAGTCCCGACGATACATGTTTCCACCCGTTTCGGACTTTATCTAGACGCAAACTGAATGCTACAAATATATGAAGTTATGGTCTTGACACAGCAGCATCGTTAGTGGAAGCAACAACACTTGTATCAATCAATGCTGTTGTACCTGATGGACGCAGCATTCGACCAAACTTGGCTACAAAATATAGCTTCAGATGTTGAAACTGTTCTTAAATTAGAGTCGAAGATTGGTCCATGATTGAAATTGACTTTCTATGGAAATGGAGGGTGATGAGGAGGTGTTTAGGCAAATTACACGTTAAGCCAGTATACAAGTACATGGAGAGGCTATTTGCAGCTTGCTTTGGGATAAAATTTGAGAAGCTCAAGCTTTGACTGTCCAAAGACCGAAGCCATTTCAGACTCAATCTCCGCCTCTTCTATGTACGAAGTCCACCTCTGGGTGCGTACGAAACCTGGTGGAATGTATAAAAACGCAACTAGATATTCCGACTGTTTTTAGTATGGTTTTATCTCTTGCGTAGGTAATATCTGATAGACGTCACTCGAGGATACCCCAGAGAAGAAGTTGAAAGACCATATCAGATAAGCTGTAATGATCTTTCGTCTGGTTAAATCTAACAGTAAAATGTCTTCTTGAGTTAAGAGTGTTGATCTTTGTCAATGTTGAATACATTTCAACACAACACAACAGCGCGTCATTTTGTCTCCGAGGTTTGTAATTCCTGACGCGACCGTTTGTAGGGTTGCATTGTGTGCCTGACATTGAGGCGGTCAAAACACAGGAATAAAAGGAAAAAGAACAATACCAAAGAGAAGAAAACTCTGGTTAATGACCCCTTTTATTGGTTTATTGCGTGAGGCAGGTGTACAATACTTGTAGTCAGAGGAAAACAAAGGAACTTGGAGGGGGTTAGAAAAGCACAGACCATGATATTTGTAGGTACTGATAGAGTGTGTATACGCAGTCGGCCTTTACCGAACTTTGGTAACCTATGGTTGATACGTGATACACAGGTACAGAGAAAATATGAAAGCCGAGTTGAATCTACTAAAGAGATAGAAAAACACCTGGCATAGTAAGAAGCAAGTCTCGGCTCAATCATGGGGTTTACTTCTAAGTATCCTGCTACACAGAAGTTGTTCTCTGAGTCTTCTGCTACACAGAAGTTGTCGTGCACCAACCAAAACAGGGCACAAACAGGCATCGGAGAATTTATCTTAATCGACTCCTCTCGTTCTCTCTGGTAACAAACAATTTAATTTATCTTTCTCGTGCAACCATGCATGCATGTCTCTAAAACAAACCCTGTATAACTTATCGCCAATCGTCCAAAAAGTTCACTTGCTGATGTCTAAGTTTATCCCCAAAGCGGCAAGTCGAATCCAACGGCACCAGCAGGTGGAGGTAAAAAGCGACTGGCCGAGATATTGTGTAAAACAGCTTGGACCAGTTTAATGATGGTACCAACGAACCGCCCCTGTAAAAGCGCGGCAATTTGGAACTTTTTGGTTTTGCTGCTACCATAATAGATAAGTTGCACATGACTCGGTAGCTGCGACTGGATGGGGCACCTGAGACTATGACATTGAAAGAATAGGAGAAAATAGTCTGGAACTTTAATTAGCAACATGGGAAATAAACATAGGAGCTGGCAGTGCAAACATATTGTGATCCTGAAAGGGCAGTGACCAACGATAAAGAAGGGTAATACCAAGACAAGAAGACAGATAAATCAGGGTACATTTGTATATGTACACACTCGCATGGTACAATAGCTCTGCTGGTATGCAACACCACCTTTGTTTTTGTTGCTGTTTAACAGGTATTGAAGGATCCTGACACATTATGAATACTGAAAGTGTAGGTGTTTTGTACTGTCAATATCAGAAAGACGTTGCTGGAGATTGCATGATCTAGGCAAAACGCCTGGCCGATGGAACTCGTCCTAAGATAAGACGGTGGTAAGAGCACTGTAATGACCACTTGAGAATAAATCATGGGTAGATTCTAGGTAGCACCTTCACAGGTCCTGGAGTCAGCAGCGCCACTTTCAGTTAAAGGGGAATATGGGCATGAAGAATATTGGCCGAAGCGTGTTACTGGATACCGACTGTCACTAACTGATATGATTCTACCAAGCAGTATCTTCTGTTCTTTTTTTTGGATCACGTTCGAGCACAATTATTCGTGAAGAACATGCCGAGAAGCTTGAGCCAGTTTTCAAGGCCGTCAAGTGGGATGACTGTGCTTGTGATGATGATTTCTTTTGTGATTGAGCTGTTTGCTATTAAATCTCCGAGAACACTGACGTGAATGAAAAGAGACAGGCCGTGAGTATTTGTTGGCCGGCATTGCATACAAAGATACCTATAAGATAAAAGTAAAATAGAAAACACATGGAGATAAATCGAAGGGTGCCAATTCAAACGTGGGCGTGCCCAAAGCAGGCCAAGATGGATTCTTTTGTCTGTATGTACAAGTATTCTCAATGGACGGTCAGAATGGAACGTAACTTTGAACGACTTTTTGATATCACAAGGGGCAGAAAAGGGAAAAGGAAAAGCTTAGACCTCAAAAACATGGCTTTGAAGTTATTAATTGCTTTTTTCCATGTTACATTGAAAAGGGCGAGACCACTTTAGTAATCTTGACATGATGCCACTTTGATGAAATCTCTCTGCAGAACGGCGGGAGATTTTGAAGGCGTTCATTGAAGGAACATCTACAGAGCTTTCAAGTAGAACAGCACGACGGTAAACAAGGTAGCCTCGGTGCCGAGTGAACTTGATAGCAAGCATCTGCAAAGGAATTCTATTGGGAGCTTGGGCTTATACAGCAATATTAAAGATGCCTAGCTTTGATGCTTATGCCGTAACTTAAGAAAAAGAAAAATTAAAAGATGCTGGTATATCCCAAAAAGGGTCCCTGGAAGCGATGAAAAGCAATAAAATCACAAGTATTTCGCCACAGAGAAGGTAAAAAACAGTGCGAACCAAGAGACCAAGTTCCTAGTTGTTGAAAACAAAAGCATACACATCTCTTTCCAGGCGAGGCGAGTTTTATTTACCATTTTTATTTACATGTCCTGGACTTTTTGGATTTGGTGGTTTGCAGGCGGTGAAGCTGGGAAAGTATGTATGTTTCTATCCTCCCCCCCCTCCAAACAACCAGAGACATCCAATCAAGATATAAGAAAAAAACAAAACCTCAGCTGCATGGCGGACCATTGGAACTTGTCTCCTGCATGATATTAACAGAGCGGCCCCTCTAATATTGTGATTCTGTGGGCGGATGCTACAGTTCCAAAACCGACCGTTTCTCATTTTTCACTAACCGTTATTGCTATGAGAGGCAACTGTTTGTACTAACGAGGGGCAGAGCGGGGAGGACTAGTAGCAGATTGGACTCCAACTAGAGCAACTGTATCTTTGAAAGCACGAGGTGAGATGGAATGGCGATAGTCGATCAGGGCAACTGACCAAAAATAACTCTGGTGCACAAAGAAGTAGCAGTAGGCAAAGCTTGGTTCGTCCCTGATCACCGCTAGTAGAAGGTTTTTCTTCTCTAAACCCGACACGCAGTTTGCGGGTGACTGATACAAACGCCCTAGGCTTTTATGCCTCGAGCCCTTTAATTGTCTTATCCATGTTTTAATAGGGCTGGTTGAGGCAAAAGTTATATGCTGCATTCTATGATAAAGATGATTAAAAAAAAAAAGAAAAACACTGCCAGTGTTTTCCACATGAGTTGCGATAAGTGGACTTCAACTCAGCAGATCCATGCATTTTGGTCGTACTACACTTGCATTTCCACAACGTGGGGTTTTTGATTTACGCTTAGAAATAGCTTTATGTGTCGCTGCAAAGTATGCAGATTGGCATACATATGCTGGCATGCATCTTTTTTATCGTTGATGTTGCTCGCTGCAAGTCTCTGGCACTGAGGCCCCAAAATTGCTTCGTTGCTACCTACGCCCGGACTCATCCCTGCCGCCAAAATTGGTACTCTGCAAACTTCTTGATGTAACTCTCATGAAGGGCAGAATAGCAGAGGTTTGAGCTGGATGAGTGCTAATTGCAGGCTTGTAAGTGCTATTGGTGCGGTAACCAGGGCTAATATAGGTGAATACATGTGTATCAACATGCAGCTACATACCATACTCAATTAACTCCTTCTCTCGTTTCAACTCGCCTCTACTACTGCTAGTGCCACTTCCTCCCATCAAGCCCGTTTCTTCATTCCCTTTGACAACCACGGGTTGCTAGACCCACCCGCCAAGCAAGCCTACCAATGTGACCTGCCCGCCCTGTTTAGTCTCATACTCAGGATAGCTCAACTAGTGGTTCTCAGAGTAGGAGATGCATAATGAAGGTTTGCCAGACAAGGTAGAGACAAAGGGGGGGGGGGGAAACCAACAACGCGACTTTCATTGTAACCGTTTTTGGAGTTTATACCCTTTTGGGAAACAGTTGTCTATCATGTGAAATGGGTCAACCAAAGATATTCTGAGTGTGGTGTGTGCTTACGGAGAAACTTACACTACGGGGCTATTAATTATGTCAAAAAAATTCACGCACACATACTAAGAACATGCACTGTAGTATTCATACCCCCGCCGAGTTGTCTATAGGTAAGTGAAGTGTACACTGTATGCGGAACCAGACACACAGAACAAGCGCTTGGGTACTGCGTTCGTACGATTCTGACTATATGACAATCAACAGTGTGACTTTACGCACCCAGCTTATCTCAGAAGTATGCATGTGGTCAGTTCTAACAGAGTTTGTTTTTTCTTTTTTTTTTTTTCATACATAATTCGCTTTTATCATGTGGCAATATGCAGCAGAGAATTTCATAATGTTTGATGGGCAGACTACTTGAACAAGGTCTCTGCAAAGAGATTATTTGCTTAATACAGATATATGTCATGATTAGAATAGAGTTGCAATTATGACTGGAGAAGAAAACCGCCGATCCGAGTCTGTTTGGTAATACAGATTCGTCTGTTTGTTAGTTCACAATCATAACTACATTCGGGACAAGTTCAAGGGTTACACAGTCTTGGATGACCCTAGTCGACAAGTCGAAAAGGGTTAAATTTGTAAGCGCCACAGCTAGCCACACTATTTCCACTTTATTCTACATCCCGGTGGCGCACAGCCTTTACCGCTTTACCGAGCACAAATCAACGGGTCCGACACAAACAATTTTGGATATTCCGGTATCACGTCTTTGAATATCTTTTGATTCGGGCTCATTATCTTCTACATTAGATTCCGAAAGTCAACCAACTTGGTTCAAAAAGCAGCCAAATAGATCCCTTTGCTTGGGGGTAAACCGGCGTTTGTGTTATCCCCGACAACAATACATCTGGCTGTCGGATACATGACCACGAGCTTTAAGAGTGTCCTCGGTATAAGTTCGCACCTCATTCTCTTCAATCCATGTACATACATACTTGATCCATCAATCTTAACACTTTTCTTATACATACTACACATCTACACTTATCAAATCGCAACATGGCCATTTTCCGACGTTTCTTCTCCACCCGCCGCTCCATCCCCATACCATTCCCCTCCCAGCCCTCCTTTCCCTTTATCCCACACTGTCCGCCAAACACACAATGCTGCTCTGCCCCGCCTAAGCCCGTCTTGCCCAAGGACCTTCCGCTGGAGACGACAGGATTACACGGTGCAATGGTGGCGTATTTGGAACACGTAGTGCTGTGCACGGGTACGGCGGCGTGGCCATCGCGGATTGAAGATGGCATCGAGGGACAGCGGAATGTAGCCGGGGAGTTCAAAGAGCTGCTGGGCCGGAAGGGCGAGTTCCAAAACGTAAGTCTTCTACATGCACCTGCCCCGCCTAGTTCACGTGGTGTTGCACTTCCATACTGTCGTGAAAGCTGGCGAATATAATTGAGTTGACTAACTTTTCCAGACAAACTTTTCTGTCCTCGCGTCATCATTTCCTCGGGGTTCTTCTCCTTCTGCATACCTCCTCCCCTCATTCCAATACATACCCGCTTTGCCTACGCAGTCCTCACTCACAACCCTGATCACGCACCACCTTCTTCCTCTTGACCCATCCACTGAAGTCCCCGCCTCAGAGATTCCGTCTCCTCTCCATCCTGTTACCGTCTCCTCCGTAGTGGTTCTCATTTGTGGCCACACAAACCGCGATTTAAGATGCGGTATATACGGACCAGTCTTGCAGGATACCTTTTCTTCGCAGTTGGCCGCGTCCGGCTTCTCAGTTTTGTCAACACCACCTTCTGCTGAAGATCCAGGTGTGGAAATACAAAAGACGGCGCGTGTTGGATTGATCTCGCATATCGGTGGGCACAAATATGCCGGAAACGTAATCATATATATCCCGCCTGGCACCAAATCAACAAATGGACATCCTCACAGTCTTGCTGGTTGTGGAATATGGTACGGCAGAGTTGACCCAGTCAATGTCGAGGGAATCGTCAGTGAAACTATTTTGAATGGAAACGTTATAGAGGAGTTTTTCCGGGGTGGTATCAATTCTGATAGAAAAATTGTGCGCATCTAACCTGAGACGGCAACAAGCTTAGGCAGTTAGTCGCAGCTTATTATGAAAATGATGATAACCAAAACTCAAACACTAACTCAAAGATAAAATAAAAAACATCAATCCAATCCAACGTCCACCAGGGCATCACAAGCCCAATGACAAGACTCAACTAACAACAGAATTGAGTGACATCTAAGTATAACTAAGAAAACACAACAGGAAGGGATATCAAAGCATAGAACAAAAATACACAACAAAGATGAAATCTCTCATAAGAGAATCATCAAAAACAGAAATAATCAATCCATCAATACCCCGTTGGCAGTCATGGATGCGAACTTGTCCAATGGCTGAATAAAACGGTAGTCGGGACCGCGCATAACGCGGTCCATTTCCAATCTCACGTGAGGGTACACATCTTTCCACGAGTTACGGCCCATCCATGAATCGAGATGGCCGTAGCCAGGAATTGCCAATCTCCGGTATTGCACTTGGCCATCAACACTAGAAATGCCAAAGCGCTTGACCAAGATATCATGCGACCGCTGGGTGGCAGCCGGCGACAAAACAGCATTGTCGGCACCCACAAACTGCATGATTGGTATACCGCGGAGTCTTTCCACGTTTTCATCGGTAACAAGCGGAGTATAATCGGGTCCGTTCGTAGTAACTGATCCCATGCTACCCTGGCGCATCAGGACATCCATCAATGTCATATTAACGCCATTGAAGAAGCGGTCCATTTGGCGATGAGTAGCCTCGTTCAAGTTTCGATGGTTCCAGCAACTAGAAATAAGGTCAGTAATCAACTCAGAAGCTTAAACACTAAAACGGTGTACTTACCGGCCAAAGGCCAACGAGGTTCGATGGCAAGCTGCATTGGTGCAAATCTCGTTGCGCGGTTGGGGATACAATCTCAAGAGCTGTGTGAGCATACGCTGAATGATTCTATCCTCGGTGCTAGGCTGGCATGACATCCAGTTGCCCGCAAGCTTTTTGTACAGTCTGTCCAGTGGTATGGGCCCTTTCATGGCCTTAATCATGTTAGGGGGGCTCCACATGGGTGTCATGAACGTCTGACTGCACGAAATACCCCAAATCCAATCGCTGGGAATGTCTCCTGTCAACAATCCTATAGCCAGAGAGACGCTTCCCATACAATGTGCCACAGTATACACTTTGTTGTCAGGCGAGTTTTGTCCTGGAGAATGCTGGCGGACAAACTGTATGGCGGCCCGGAGATCTTCGCGGGCATCAAACACTGTCCAGTCTTCCTTGGCAATGTTGAGCAAGCCAAACCGATGCACGCAAATAAAGACACGGTATCCAGCCCGCGTCATATAATCGACAGTGTTGTACGGAATTGTGGGCAGCGCAAATACCTGGTGGTCAACAGCCGCGCCAGCAATCATCAAGACGTTCTTGGTCTCAATAGCAGTGTTTGTTGGTTCGTAAATGTACATTGGCGTCTTGACTCCGTCTCTAGCAACCAACTCGTGGGTTTCGCTAGGTAGAGTGCGGTTGATGTAGCCAATGTAGCTGGGAGTTGGGTATTGGAGACGACCAAAACGACCAAGGAACAGAGGAATCGAGTGTGAGGTCATGAAGCCAATGTAAGCTGCTGTGCTAGACAGCTTGCTAGTCAGACTCGCACCTGAGGGTGTAAGGGACATAAGCTCGTTGATAAAATCCCCAATCCTAATGTTCAGAACACCCTTTGCAACCACTTCATCATGGCGCCAGTCATTGGGGTCTTCCTTGTTGCGAACTCGGTTTAGCGAGGGCTTGGTGATTGTCACATACAGAGTGCTCGAGGCCTTCCAGAAACGGATCGGCGACAGCTCTACTGACGGATCAAGAACCTTGTAGCCATGGAAATGCAGCAACTGGCGATCCGAGCCCCACATATCGAAGTCGTAGACTAGGTTGAGCGTGTTGGGACGTTTAGGGTCGACAGTAAGCAACTGGAAGTCACCGCGCTGAACCATAAAAGGCGAACCCGGAAGTGTAGGGCACGCCATAGTTCCGGTAATGACGGCCGGGTGGTCCATGTTGCTGATGTAAGACCGAATGTCAAAGGTCTGAATGGTGAGAAAAAATCTAGCCGACTCGAGCCGGCCCTTAGCCGCCCGCTTGGCCCGATGATACGTATCGAGATCATCATGAGCCAACTGAGAATTGCTCAGGCGATGAATGTAGCCACTCATGATTTCGGTGAAACCATAGCCATCAATCTTGTCCGACTTGACAAGACGCATGGCATCTTGGGCCCGAGAAACTTCCTTGTGCTCCATAACCGCCGTGTGGATTTGGCTGGTCTTTCCCATAAATGGGTGGCGTGGCTCACCAAACAAATCCAAGGTACCATTCTTTTCTTCCGAGATAGTCAAGCCATGCTTTTTTGCAAAAATCTCAATAGTCCGTTCCGCGAGAGCAGAAATAGTGGCAAATGGATTGACACCCAAAGAAGTTGGGACAATTGCAGCATCAGCCACAATGAGGCCAGGGTGGAACTTAGAACCGGAACCCTTGAAGAGCTCACCCGCATGCGTGCAGGCACCAGTGTTACCAGTGCCATCGTAAGCCATTCTCGCGCCGCTAATATTTATGTTAGTATCGCAAACATGAATTAGGCACTGGAAAGTAACATACCCAAGTGGATGGACTGTGACTTGCTGCTTTCCAAGCAGCGAGTAGAAAGGGTGGTTAATTACTGTACCACCGACATGATTGGCAGCTTTGGCCAAAACTTGCTGAATTCTCTTGACATGGGCGCTCTTACCAATTCCCGGGAAATCAAGTGACAGCTTATCGTTCTCCAGAGTCATGCGTGCCTGAGCGCCGTCGTGAGCCATGATAAGGTAGATCTGCGTTTTGTTCATGGCGCCTCTCTTAGAATAAGGGCCAAGCATCCAGCTACCTAAACTGGCCAATCCCGAGCTAACCTTCTCTCTAATTGTGCGCTTGGGCTGCGACTGAACACTGCCAGGAACTAACTCCAACATGGCTTGAAGAAAGGGTACCATTGGACTGGCGACAGCACCTTCTTCTAGAATCCAGCCATCAAGGGGGCTAGGATGACCTTCACGGTTGTCAATGGCGGAATTGATGGTCGGGCCTGTGGGGTTGGCAGGGTTGGGGCACGACTGGCCGAGCGAGTTGGACTCAAAGTTAGTGTTGTAGCCAAAGGCCAGCATGTCACCATTTCCGCTGACTTCATGACCGACATGATCACTGAGAGGAAGACCCATTTCCTTGCTGCGAAGCAAAATCTCTGTGGTCCCAATGGCGCCAGCACCAAAAAACACACCCTTCTTGGCGTGAACCCACATCAGATCACCCTTGAAAACATTGCAGAAGCGGCTGCGGCCGATATCGCGCCACGAAAAGTACACGATATAGCCACCTTCAGGGCCATTGCATTCCAATACATAGCGCACTTCGCACTCACAGAAAATCTCCGCGCCCCAGTTCCAGGCATCGGCAACATAGGTTACCAGCGTCGTGTTTTTGGAGTTGTCGTTGATTCCAGTGATATCTTCTCCAGAGAGAGTTGATGCACGCATTTCAACGCCGCAGGAATTGGGGCCATCCTTGAAGCGCGTAGTTTGGGGAATTTTGCGGAAATTTTTTTCCATGCCCATCATTCGAGCCTGTCTCTTAAGAAGCTCGACTTTGTGTAACTTGGGCCAGTCGTCAGGATACACCTGCGGCTCAAGAACAGCCGAAACTTTGTCGTAGTCTATGTAGTGCAAGAGTGTTAATGAAAGGGTTAATGAAGCTCAAAAAACACAAAAAAGTAAAGCCGCCTTACATTTGTCGAGACATTCTGGATTGTTTCTGATTTCCACGGGCCAAGTCGGAAGACCAAGTACACCCTTATCAGCAGGGAGGAAGATATTGGCATTGATTAAGCTAGTGCCACCCAGACCTGTATAATAGTTAGATCAAATAATTTTTTTTTAAAAAAAAAGAAAATCTAAGGAGAAAATATACAAGGAAAATAATTACCATTTGCCATGAAACAGCTGAGACCCTTACCCATGTGGATATGGTACATGCCGTTCGGGTTTCCGCCGTTGATGGGCACCTTGAAGCGTCTAGTATTACCAGGATCAAGGACACCCGAGCAACGAACCTCGCTCAAGCTCGAAGTTGGTGTCGAGGGGTACTCTCCGGGCCATTTTTCACTCCCGCGTTCTAAAACGCACACTGAGCTGCGCCCGTCTTTCCCGTAGGAACGAGCCAAGCGGGAAGCAGCAATACTGCCGCCATATCCAGATCCAATTACGATGAAGTCGTAACTGTTGCGCATGAGAGGGATGGCACGACTGAGACGAGGAAAGCCCTTGGCCCCCGCTGAGCCATCAGCAAAGGCCTGGACAGAAGCCTCACCACGAGATTGCTTTGACGTATATGACTTGCGAGCAGTTTTGAGGAAGGACCGAGGGGTCGTTTTGGTGTTGATGAAAAACTCATCTGAAGTATCTTCGACCGAGGGAACTTCATAGGAAGGCTTGATACCTGAACTTGAGTTGGAGGGAGGCTTCATACTGGCATCTTTCTCGAAGAGCTCAGCCTGGATGCTAGCAACTCCAGTGACATCAACTTCATCACGGAGAAGAGGGACGGTATCAAGATCTTCTAGAGAAACTTTGGGGGTCTTGGACATCTTCCGGCCCTTCTTAAAGGGAACCTTAAAGCCCTTCATTGTAAAGGTGGGATGGCCAAGATGAGGCTGATGGGAGGAAACAAAATAGA
Organism: Thielaviopsis punctulata; assembly: GCA_036034705.1. Classification (NCBI taxonomy): domain Eukaryota; kingdom Fungi; phylum Ascomycota; class Sordariomycetes; order Microascales; family Ceratocystidaceae; genus Thielaviopsis; species Thielaviopsis punctulata. The sequence continues at coordinate 3,564,660 of CM069899.1, read as the reverse complement.
AGACGATAAGCGGTATACAAGGGCGGAAATAAGGAAACTCCAGTATTCACGGTTCATATAAGAGATGGCAAAGACTTGAGGACGGCGTAAAGGTATTTGTTGATAACAAGGAATAGAAGGTGGACAACCGCTATAGAAGAGGAGGTAAGAGAAATAAAGAAAGAAAACAAGAATTCAAAGTTGACAGCAAAGTATGCGGAGTGTTGATAAACAGAGAAAGCGAGACTGGAGGAAAGAACGTGGGTGATGTAGCTACATTTGTAGTCTGAGCAAGAGCAACAGAAGAAGTGGGTAGATGCGTACATGAATGAAAGAGCGTGGATTCATTGTCAGCCTTTGATGATAACAGTGACGTCCAGCAGAGGCAGCTTCAGGCAGTGACGTGAAGATATTTACCAAAATGGAAGGGGCGTGAAAGGATCTGGTAGCTTCTTTGGCGAGATACAGAGATCATTGACAGATCAGGAAGTGACAGCAGACAGCTTTGGCAGTGGCCAGCACGAGGAACGCAGCGGCATAAAGACAGAAAACTATGAGCATGCTTCAGAAAAGGAAAAAAAGAAACATCAAGCCACTAAGAACTCAGCTGGTATATCAAGGGCTTGAATAGCAAGGGCGGAAGAGGGCTGAGGTTTTGGGATTCTGCTGTTGGGTGTGACCTCGGAGGCGTTGAAGATAAAAATTCAACAATATAGGCCCCTCCCCTCTAAAAAGAGAGACAAGACAAAAAGATTTAGTCGAGGCTTCAATGTCTCCATGTTGGAAATGGATGTGGAGTGTTCAGAAGGACAGGCGTGTAAATATAATATCGTGGGCTCCAGAGGGTGGCCTATGGTGGGGGATCAAGACGAAGAAACATGACGAGCGGCTCTCAAGTGGAAGTACAATGGCTTTAAGCACAATAAAACTGACAGCACCGCCATGGCTCGCAAATACTTCTATTGGCGGGTTGTGGGAGAAAGGCTTTGTGTATATGTGAAGAAGCCCTACCGAAAGCAACATAGGGTGGCAAGACATGGTGAGATGAGGAAAAGATAAGGGAGCATGGGTATAGGAGACAGCCTAAAAAGATAGCAGTACTTAATTGCGAGAAGAATATCTGGGAGCCATGGAGAATCATAATAGTTATACGACCTGCACATAAACCCACAATGCAGGTTGATGTACTTGTGTATTCATGATAAACGCACGTAGATATTGAACCTGTTCCCATGAGCACTCCATTCAAGGATGTGGGAGTTGCTTTGGAACCAGTAAAAATAAAATCCCATAGTGTCGGGATCATAGAGAGAACCCAGATTCATTGGAACGTAACTTAAAAAAACACAAGATCGGGGTGAGCTTAGGATGAGGTTGAATGCATTGGTCGGTGAACAACACCAAGGAAGAGAGAACTTGGTCTGGAAGAATAGGCTTGTGAGTCAGTGAAATGCATGTCCAAGTCAAGAATGAAACACAAAATGGAAAGAGATGAAGTAAAAAATACAAAGAGGAAGCAAAGAAGGCATACAGAAACAGAATGACATGTTGTCTTGTTAAGCCTCGGGCAACATCTTATGTCTCGGGGGCTTTTTTTTATTTTTTTTTTATCTTTCGTTCTTCGTGTACTGCGTCTCGCTAACTGACACACCTTGCAAATTGAGTTACAAAACTATATACATAGTATGTATCGGGAATAACCCCCCCAAAAAAAGAAGAAAAAAAAAGAAGCAGAGACACAGCTAGGCAAGACAATGGCAGTCAGGAACTGGAAGTATCCGGGAAGGTCTCAACTCGAGGCTGAGCGGAAACTTCGGTTGGAAGCTGGAGGTACACAGGCAGCTCGACGAGTCTATATGAGAGACTTACCAATTCTATAGTCATTGATGCACTGAAAACATTGTTGAACTATTGGTACTGTTGTACTTCTTTTCTACTTATTCCATGAAGACCCTTGGCTTTGATTCTCATTCTTCTCGGGAAACGTTCCGTAATAGGACATTTCAGCCATTTGTGAGCCGACTGTAATACAAAGGCTTTGTTAATGGTTGAGGCGTGTAAGACCTTCTCGAAAAAAAGCTTTTGGTAACTGGAAAGTTCGTGACGGAAAATATGGGCAGTGTACAGAATCTACAGTATATCAATAAGCCACAAACTCGCTGTGTATGTAAGCAGGAACATTGGCTGTAACAAACGATCCCAAAATAAATATCATGGACCAGTGAAAGCCCAGCGCAGTCAGAAGCTTACGACATACACATGTACTACCATGGGGTTCCATGATTATTGACACCGTACGTAAAAAGGACACGATGTTCAACCAGTTACCATTGCACCAACAAAAATGAAATGAAGAAGTATGTCTTGATTAGATGATCAGTATCTAGTAGGTTTTCCATGAACTTTAATTACTTCTGTCAGTCTGGCTGGTAAAGACTTGGTATACTTAACAAAGTCTTCTGGTAAAAGTTCCTCCCAAGCTTCTTGTATAGCAGCAACTAACTTAGCTCTGCTAGTGAACCGCTCATCTTTCATCATGATCTTATTCTTCATCTCACCCCAGATATTCTCTATAGGAGAGATATCAGGGCTCTGTGGTGGCCACACAAGCTGATTTATATGAAATATCTCCTTCCACTTTACTACCATTTTTCCCTTATGCCAGCTAGCATTGTCTTCTTGCATGAGTACTCCAGGTCCCTCATGCCTCCTCTGCTCAAGATAGAAGGGAAAGAAATTGGTCCGCCACACATTTGCAAAATATGTAGCTTGATTCATAGTAGGCCTTTGTGGGAGAATCACTAAAGGGCCCTTCTTCCCTCCCATAAAGCAAGCCCAGATGCCAACTGACACTCCGCAATTTTTATTCCTCTTGTCAATGCAACTGTCCAACCACTCCTCCCCAGGAGCTCTTGTTACCCAGATATTCTTTGCTAGAGTATCTGTCCGAAAATAGCACTCATCAGACCAACATACTTTACTCCAGTCAACATGCTGGTGAGTCTGTGCAAAAGATACCCGCTTTGCCTGGTTTATAGGGCTTATACCAAGCCTCCTTCTTGCTTTTCTTCTGTATAGCCCTTCTTTTTTCAGCT
>CM069899.1:3520380-3546773 GCA_036034705.1 Thielaviopsis punctulata | reverse complement strand
TCTGTAGGCCGAAGCTCCTCCCAAGCATTTTGTGCTGCAGTAGCTAATGAAGCTCTGCTTTGTAAACCTTTTATACTTCATTATAATCTTCTTTTCGATATCTTCCCGGATATTCCAAGATTGCAAAATATCATGACTTTGTGGCGGCCACACAAGTTGATTTACACCATACTCCATCTCTTTTTACAGCATCTTCCTCTTATTCCAAGTGACATTATCTTCCAGTAAACACACCCCATCTTCCTCTTGCTCCCGCTGTTCAAGATAGAAAGGAAGAAAGTGGTTTTACCACACATTTGGATAGCATGTAGCTTGTGTCATAGAGATGTGTTGTGGTAGTACCACAAAAGGGCCCTTTTCCCACCCCATAAAGCAAGCCCAGACCCCAATAGACACTCCATAGTTCTTGTTTTGTTCTTGAATACAGCCCTCTATCCACTCCTCTCCAGGAGCCCTTGTTACCCAAATATCTTGTTTCAAAGTTTCGGTCCGGATATAGCACTCATCGGACCAGCATACTTTGTTCCAGTCAGGATGCTGGTGCTTCCGTGCAAAAGAAACCCGGTTCTTCTGGTTGGCAGGGCTCACTGCAAACTTCCTCCTTGCTTTTCTTCTGCAAAACCCGTCTTTCTTGAGTTCTTTTCTGACAGTATATATGATGAGTTTCACGCCACTGACATCTTCCGCCGCAAGGTCCTCAAGAGTCGCCGCTCTGTGCATTTTTGCGTATCGAATGAGGCGGCGGCGAGCTCTAGTAGAAAGAATAGGAGCTGCTCCGGGTCTTCGTGAAGTTTGGAAGGGATTGGAGATCCCATTTGCTTTCTTGTTGCGAATTAAGCGGAGGGTAGAGTTGATATTAGATCTGGAGACACCAACGAGAGAGGCGATACAACTGAAGGGTTTTCCTCACCCTGCAAGCGTCCAAATGAGCTCTCTTTTTTTCGGGGGATAGTTCTTTAGATTTCGTAATGATGATATTGTAAAATTGTTGAAGATGATGAGTTGAATCATGAAGCCCCGCGTCTTACATCAATTTTGTGGGGTATTTTGCGTCCTGTACAATTGTCCGCACATGTTGATATTATCAGTATGTGGTCGCAAACATGCACCTGAATACATGCTAGGCCGACAGCTGAACAGTCGTATGGGCAGCGATATCGCACATTCTACGTTACATACCCCAATACATATGTACTCTGTATATACCAGTATATTATATCTTTTTCCGGCCAAATAATCTAGATCCGGTAATCACTTTTTTTTTTTCAAAAAAAAAAAAACCTCCCATGTCCAGACTGATGATGTCATTTTGCTCTGTACGCAATACATGCCAGCCTTTTCACGGCTCCTATTACAAGTCTTCAAAGTGGCTGACTTTTTTACACCAATCTTCGATACCCTTAGAATGCATCCTTCATTCTTGATCATTGTTTTCATATATACCATATATGTAGAATTAAAAAGAAGTTGATTATGCGTCGTGAGACAAGTATGTACAAGTAGTATCTTTGGACTGCGCTGACGCCACATAGAGGGGCTATGTGGCGCACAGTTCAAGGCATGTGGCGCCTCTTCCAGCAGGGGGGTTGGCTGAAGAGGCCAGCTCGTTCCTTCCATTTGCGGCCCGTGTCTGAAGCTAGGAAGCTTGCCTCAAGATCAGCTCCAACTTTCTTAGAAATCAAATTCCGGTCCTACCCAAGGCTATTTCCTCCCCATTGCCATCATCTGTGGGATTGTTTCAAGGCCTTTATCCAACTCGACGTTATCTCAAAATATTCATCTCAAGTCTCGACAACTCTTAACCGGTCGAATCCTTACTATACATATCATAACATTAAACCACAATGGTCAGCTTTAAGACCTTCATGGTCTCGGCCCTGGTGGCTGTGGCATCAGCCAAGTCGGCAGTCATCGACCTGATTCCCTCCAACTTTGACGATGTCGTTCTTAAGAGTGGCAAGCCTACCCTGGTTGAGTTCTTTGCTCCGTGGTGTGGTCACTGTAAGAACCTGGCTCCCGTGTACGAGGAACTTGCCACCGCCTACGAGTTCGCCAAAGACAAGGTGCAGATTGCCAAAGTTGATGCTGATGCTGAGCGCTCGCTGGGCCAGCGCTTCTCGGTCCAGGGCTTTCCGACCCTAAAGTGGTTTGATGGCGTTAGTGACAAGCCCCAAGAGTACTCAGGCGCTCGCACGCTCGAGGCTTTGTCTGCTTTTGTCGAAGAGAAGTCGGGCGTCAAGATGCGCAAAAAGTGGACTCCTCCTAGCGCTGTTCAGATGCTCACCGATGTTTCCTTCACGGAGCAGATTGGTGGTGACAAGGGCGCTCTCGTTGCCTTTACCGCTCCTTGGTGCGGCCGTAAGTCGTTCTTTTCTTTTCCAAAACAAGCATCAGAGATAACTTACTAACTTCCTATAGACTGTAAGAACCTGGCTCCCGCCTGGGAGAAGGTTGCTGAGGACTTCAAACTGGACAACGTCATCATTGCCAAGGTTGACTGCGAGGCCCCCAACAGCAAGGCTATTGCTCGCGCTCAGGGTGTTAACTCCTACCCCACGATCAAGTGGTTCCCTGCTGGCAGCACCGAGGGCGAGCTGTACCAGGGCGCCCGCTCTGAGGAAGGCATTCTGGAATTCGTCAACGAAAAGACTGGTCTGCACCGTGTTGCTGGTGGCGGCCTTGGTCCCCTGGCCGGTACTTTGACTGGCCTGGATTCTCTGGTTACCAAGCTGACTGGTGGCTCGACGGTTTCTGATGTCCTGGCCCAGGTCAAGGCCGAATCTTCCAAGCTCACCGCCGAAGTTCAAAAGAAGTCGGCCGAGTACTACGTGCGCGTCCTAACCAAGCTGGAGAGCAACCAGAACTACGTCAAGAAGGAGCTGGCTAGACTGCAGGGCATGTTGTCCAAGGGCGGTCTGGGTGCCGAGAAGCGCGACGAGCTGACCATCAAGGCCAACATCCTCAAGAAGTTTGAGGACATCAAGATTGCCGCTGGCAAGGCTGTTGACACTGCTGCTGAGAAGGCTGGTGATGCTAAGGAGGCTGCTGGAAAGGCTGCTGGTGCTGCTGCTGAGAAGGCGGGTAATGCTAAGGATTCTGCTGCTTCGGCTGCTGGTGCTGCTGCTTCGGCTGCTGCTGAGAAGGCTGGTGATGCCAAGGAGGCTGCTGGAAAGGCTGCTGGTGCTGCTGCTGAGAAGGCGGGTAATGCTAAGGATGCTGCTGCTTCTGCCGCTGGCAAGGTTGCTGACACTGCTGCCGAGAAGGCTGAGGGTGTTAAAAAGGCTGCTGCTTCGGCTGCCTCGAGTGCCGCTGAGGCTGTTGAGAAGAAGGCTGGTGAGATCAAGGATGAGCTTTAAACAGTCCATCTTGAGGAGCGGTGTAACTACTATCTAGTAGTCAAAGCTTGTATGAAGACATTGACGGCAGTTTATCCGTCTCTACTCGTCCCACATCACAACGTCAAGCTAAATAGTCGTGAGCTCCGGCAGTTCATATATTTAACAAACAAATAGTCAAGTTATAAAGTTAAAGAATCTTCAAATAATGGCAGATCTAAATGATGCGCTGCCGAAACTAATAGGGGAATGTGCAAAAACAAAGAGGAAACAGACGGGTATAGAAAGTGAACGCTCAAGATGACTTACTGGCGCTGTCGCTCTTTTCCTTGGCCGCCAGCGCTGACTCGAGGCTGTCCAGACGCCGAGACATTTCGTCCACTATAGAATGATTAGACTTTGTTCCGAGGGGCTTCATGTAGTGAAAAACCTACTCTTGGCAAATATTTCACTAGATACACCAGCAAACTTGTTGCTCAGCGAGTTGAGAAGCTCCTCGACTGCAGAATTGAGGTCTGTGTGAGCATCATCTGTAGCCTATCTCAAGTTAGAGTGTATTCTAATAAATCATCAAGAATGGACTAAGTCACCTCGGGCCGGTTGGCAGGAGCCTTGGAGTTTGGGCTACCGGTGCTGTCCATTTTTCGCGAAAGTTGATAAAAGTAGAATTGACTAAGGAAATCTTGCTCCGCTTGCCAAAGGGTAGCTGTAGGACTTGGCTAGATGAGTAAATCCTTAGTATTATCGCAATATGTTGAAGCTGTTCTCTACACATACAAGTGAGTTAAGTCGTGATGAGTTGAGCTATGAGGGTCTCTCGGTGAGCCTGGTAAAGACGGCAGTAATTGGTCGGCTTAAGTGGGTACCTCGGTGAACGTGGAAGCCCTGTGTTAATCTGACGGGGGCCCATCTACATAACTATTTGTGCCTTGAACAGAACTGACCAGTGTCTTAAATTTACACTCGTCACCCCTGTGTTAATGCCAGCCTGTGCCAATCCATCGTCATCCGACCCAAAGCGTCCCCATCACTCAGCACACCCAAACGGCCCTGAACTGCACATGAAGCTGAGCTGCAGCAATTTGATTCTTGAAGGCTTGCCGCTTCGTACGATCGCATTACTATATTAGTTCTTACCATGAGTTTGCCTGGCAATCTTTTCTTGATAGCATCAATTTGCTATTAGAACACAATCTCTATATTTCCACTACGCTCTCGCTAATCGATCCGTCCCCGTTACTACAAAGCCACCTGCCGCATTATTACAATATTCCTACCATACTATATCGCATTATCTCGATCTCCGTTTACATACATTCTTTCTTTGAATCGCTGTCTCAAAGTCTTGATATCGTTGAATTAGCCGCCTGGCTGTACAGCCTTGTCGGTAAGGCTACATGCCATCTCCCGAACCTACGCCTATCCCGGCAACGGAGCCCACGCCGGCAACCACGGAGCGCCGACGCGGCAATGAATCGTTCCCCGCATATATCCTGATAGCCGTGCTTATATGGCTCATCCTTACGCCAGACGACAACTCTGGCGTGCTTCCACTCGGCGATGTAGGAGCAAAACGACTGGAGCATGAGAAATACGGCCTAGAAGTCCTCCGGAACGCGACGTGGGGTGCATTTGCGCCACTGCTAGATACAAAAGCGCCTGAATCAGAAGCTGCGCAGTTGCTCTTGCGTGACGAGCTGCCAACTAATTCGTCAGGAAATGTTACTTTGACAGAGGAGGAGCAGTATATTGGCCAACATTTGGGGTTCCTGAATCTCACAGGTTTCCGGAAGGGCGACAATTACTCGTGGCAGGGACTTGACGAGTTTCGGGCTAAATGTGACCGTCACCACCGTGAAGCCTCTTTAAATAGTGATAGCCATGATGCTACTTGGAGCCCCCGCGATGTGCCAGTCTGGCACAACATGTCTGGAGTTGTGAGAGGCTCGTGGACTGTGTCATCTGTTGCTGGCGCATCGCCCCAAGCGATGGACTACGATCTAACACAGCTTTCTTCATTTGTGGACTGGCTGAAACCTGACGAGGACTGGGGTTGGAACATGACCAAATCCTCAAAGGGATCCATGAAGATGACATTTTATGACCGGCCGTCGAAGGCGCTGGAAAACTTTCCCGTTTTCGACAACATGAAAGATTTGGATCCAGAAAAGTCAGAGATGTATCGCGCCACGCCTATATTTGCTTCTGTATCAGTCGAGGATGAAAGCAACCAGTATGAGATGTGGGATATGACGCTACATGGCCTCCATTGGCCTGTAGCCGGCGCTGCCTTGATCAGCACTACTAGCGATAAGTTTGACGGAATTTTTGCCTTGCCCCTTCTTACGCCTACCAAAGAAATGTTTATCTCTGGCCGCCACGTCCTGAATGCTTCCGTCACGCATCGCTTGCTACTCAAGGAGGATGAAATCTTTTCCGATCCGCGCATTCCATGGGGAGCAGATGACTATGGCAACGCCTTTTCGCCTTTGCCGCAGTGCGAGTACATCATGTTCCTGCAGCTCCTTCCACCTGATAAGAACCAGTTACTCCATGGTCATCCTAACCAATCACCACGAGACATTTTTGATGAAATGGAAAGAGAGTTGAGGTTTCCCCAGGGCGCGCCGATTCCACATGTGCCCCCGCTACAGATGTCAGCTGTGATTTACTCGCCTGACTGCGGCTTTTACATGGAAAGTGTTGGGCCACCAGCTGTCCCTTTGACTGAGGGACGACACCTTATTGGACTCAAAGCGCCAGTGGTCAAGGCGCAAGTCAACCAAGTGCTCTTGGGTCTTTTCTGTGTATTGTCAACACAGCTGGCGTTGATCAAGCGTCAGATGCGCGAGTCTTCAACACCGTCAACCCTTGGTCGTGTCAGCTTCTTCACAGTTGCCATCATGGCCATTGCAGATGGGCTTCTTATGATGTTTATCATGGTGTTTCTGTTGACATCTCACTCATCAATGGTGGTCGTTGCTTTGGTTTTCTCATCCATGATGACGACAGTTATGGCAATGGTCTTTATGTACAAGATCTTCCATACACAACTGCCAGATCGTATTAGAGAGCGCGAAAGAGCGCGAGCTCTTAATGCTGCATCTACTCTACCACCGCCTGCTCCCCGCGATCCAGATGGTCCAATTCTTCCTGTATCAGTTCAGCCAAATGAACAGGCATCTATATCGTTTACAGTCTCAGATAATGCTGCTTCCACAATAAGCGCGGCGCCTCGCACGAGAAGTCCATCGCTTGATTCTAATGATGGCCGCGAGAATGACGGTCTGCTTCCAACTTCACGTCGCCCTGCTTCACCACCAGTTATCATTCCCTCAGATCAGGATATCGATTCTGAGATTCAGGAGCAAATCGTTGGGCCTCCTCCACCGGTTGCTACGCCAACAAACACTGCCAACACCGGAGCCAATTCTGTTTCGACTACAGGCTTCACTACTCTTAACTTCACTCATGTGATGCGTTGTATCCTCCTTTTCTCCGTTGTCCTCATAATCATTCTACTATCCACTTTTGCCCAACGCCGTTCTATTCGCGACATCATCTTCAACACACTGTCTTTCCTCTATATGTCGTTGTGGTTCCCCCAAATCTACCGCAACATCAGCCGCAACTCTCGTCGTGCCCTCAGTTGGGAATTTATGATTGGCCAAAGCGTATGCCGCCTCATTCCGCTTGCATACCTCTACACAGTCAACGACAATGCCTTGATGCTTCCCATCGATCGTTTTGCTTTTGCTGTATTTGCCGGGCTCATCTGGCTACAGCTCTGGCTTCTTGCTGCCCAAGACTTCCTGGGCGCCCGTGTCGGTGTGCCTAAATCTTGGTTCCCCGAGGGCTGGGATTATCATCCGATTCTCCGCGAAGATGGCCTGGAGAATGGCCCATTGCCAATTGGAATTGCCGAAGCACCTCTCAAGGCGGTCAACTATTCGGTGTCCTCGGCAGCCTCAATTAACTCATCGTCGCCACTGATGCCTGGCGAGTCATCCAACGACCCATCATCTCGTGCCGAATGCATCCGGCTACTGGACTGCGCTATTTGCCGCGAGGACTTGGAGCTTCCCGTGCTACCGGCTGGTGAAAAAGATATCACGGGAGTAGCGGGCGTGTTTGCTCGTAGGGCTTACATGGTTACGCCCTGCGGTCACGTGTTTCACACGCCATGTCTCGAGGGCTGGATGCGGTTCCGGCTCCAATGTCCAAACTGCCGGGAGGATTTGCCACCGCTGTAGATTGATTTTCTTTATATTGTTTGTCTTACTTGTACTCATTTTTTAGATACCATGGCCTTGTCTATAAATTTGGTTATTCTTTCAATCTTTCAGTTCAATCAAAACAAAACATGCTGCAGCATAATACTACGTACATGTAGTAGTATACAAGTAGCTATATGTATCCATAAAGTATGTTTTATCATTGAGTAGGGATTATACAGCACGTAACCCTAACCGTCATCATAGTAGAGATTCTAAAGAGCTTGCCTCTAAATTCGTTAAAATTCCGGGGTATCGAGAATTCACAAGTACTATGGTGTATATCCGCTTGAGCAAAACGTTTGAAGTTTTTGGAGCATAGACCAGTACCAAATCACCAGCATGGTTGGGCTATAAAAGTGTTCTCCGTTTGTTGGACAAATCATCATCCATGTTTTCCAGGAAAAAAGAATTTGGGGTTACACTCTTTGGCATTCTGCAGGGCTGTTTTGATCGCTGTTGCACTTTGCTTACCCTTTAACGAAGTGAATAGTGAATACAAGTACATGGGCGGTTGGTTTGCTGAGTTAAAGACAAGGAGATCTCCTGAACGCAGCGGTGGTTGTTGTTGTTGTTGTTGTTGTTTCGACTTAAATTCTTGGGCATGAGTTGTCTTGAAAGAACTTTGCGTTCACATTGACCTTTTTATTTTACCACTCAACACCATTGTTGCTATCCCAACTTTTAAACCAAGGTATACACACTACAGAGTTGCTGATGTTCAATTTATTGAATTGTACATAACATCACCCATTAACTTGTAAGTTTGTTGATTACTCCGTAGACCTTAGATAGCATTGGAACAAGCACGTGATTTTTGTAGATTTGTTCTTTACGCGAGGCTATCTGCTCTCTAGCGCCTGAACTTTTGTTTTTAGGTACCGTTTACATACGCATATAGTATATACATACATACAAGTAGTAAATACAAGAGACGCTGTCTCCCCGTGCAGGCTTGGCCCATTTACAGCTAGCTCTCTGTTGGCTCCTGAGCTTATGAGAGCTTTATGGGGGCTCCAAAAACTTCCCAAGACAAGGGTTACAAGCCTGGCTAGTAGGTGCATTAAATTCAATATGCTAAATTACCCGTGATTTGCTGCTTGTAGAATAATGTATGTACATACATCTCTCTGAGCTCAGATATGTACAAGCATTCTATTTTCCCGTCCTTTTCAACTTATTTTCCTCTTTTTCAACCTTCAACTACTGCCGTTTCTTTTCTACCCAGAATATCGCTCTATTGCTTTTCTGCTTTTCTCCTTTACCTATCAAGGAACTCAGTTTGTCGCCCCTTTGAGTCTACGACAGCCCTATATTGATTCAGTTACTGAGCAGCCCGCCCACAATCAGCATAACCATTCATTTTATCTCTTTCACGCAAGGGTTGGTTTGATTTAACTGGACAATTCTAGCCGTCAACAAATCTCACCAGAACCTTTTCCATCCAATCTTCATTTCCATCACGGGAACAGTCTTCAAAGGAATACTTGACCTGAAGCTGTTTTTATAGCGTGTGTTTCTTGTGACCAAGTCAAGACCTTGGTTAATACCTATATTTATTCTCTTCCAGAATCTCACTTTGTGTGAGGCCTTGCCCCTCGGCAGGGCTTTACACAGCTAAGCTACCTTGAGTAGTAAGAAAAAAAAAATCAACATCACAAAATCCTCTATCCGCAATGAAGAGCACGCCTCTTATCATCAATTGGCATGATCAAAATGCGCCAGTCTATTCTGCCCATTTCGAACCGGGTGGCAAAGGTAGACTGGCAACTGCAGGTGGCGATAACAATGTCCGGGTATGTACTCATTAACCGCATTGTCACAGTCGCAATGGTGCTAGAAAATAATGACCTACTGACTTTTTCTTGTAGATTTGGAAAGTTGAGCGCCACAACGAAGACCGTAAAGTCGAGTACCTATCCACTTTAGCTAAACACACACAGGCTGTCAATGTTGTTAGATGGGCTCCCAGAGGTTTGTTTGTTTAATATTTCATAAACCATAAGCCACCACCAAGTACTGACGTCAGAACCTTTCAATAGGCGAAACTCTAGCTTCCGCTGGTGATGACGGCAACGTCATTATCTGGGTTCCGTCCGAAACAAGCCAACCTGCCTTTGGTTCCGATGGCCTCGAAGACAAAGAAACATGGCGCGCCCGTCACATGTGCCGTTCTAGCGGTGCTGAGATTTATGACCTCGCCTGGTCTCCCGACGGCAGTCACTTTATCATCGGCAGCATGGACAACATTGCTCGCATCTACAACAGCCAGACTGGATACCTCGTCCGCCAAATTGCCGAGCATAGCCATTACGTCCAAGGCGTGGCTTGGGATCCCTACAACGAATATATTGCGACCCAATCATCCGATCGGTCCGTTCACATCTACTCGTTAAAGAACAAGGAGGGCCAAAACACACTGACTGCCCTGGAAGACACCAAGGCTGCCAAGATCGCCGGCCACGTCAAGAGCGATCTCCCTCCTCGTCGCACTGTTACGAGCACGCACGATGCTTCGGGCGCACAGACTGCTATTCCTTCCATTGAGGGCAACTGCGATGCGAGCTCGCCTGTTATTTCGGCGCCTGCCACACCCAACTCCATGGCCATGAACCCGCCACCGATTATTCCCCGCCATAGACCCTCGTTTGGATCGCGGAGATCAGTTACTCCAGACACTGCCATGCCCTTGCCAGCTGTTATGCAGATGCATGTTGAGGCTTCGCCCAAGCCTCTGTCGTTTACGTCTGGTGGGCTGGGAGTTAAGAACGCGATGCTCTACGCCAACGAAACATTGACCTCGTTCTTCCGCAGACTAACCTTCACACCCGATGGCAGTATGCTCTTGACACCCTCTGGCCAGTATCAGGTTCAGCATCAAGCATCGAAAGACTCGAAACCGACGTACGAGATGGTCAATACAGTGTACATTTACAGTCGTGGTGGCATCAACAAGCCCCCGATTGCCCACCTTCCCGGCCACAAGAAGCCCTCTGTGGCCGTTAGATGCTCACCCATTGTGTACACGCTGCGCAACAATCCTATGCCAACCAAGAACATTACGATTGACACTTCGTCTGCTGACGAGGCTCTTCTTCCTCTTCCGGAGTCGATTGCCTCGGGGGATTCTTCCAGCATGGATCCTCCCGCAAAGCCCTCTGCTTCTTCTATTGGCCCCGTGCCGGCATTTGCATTGCCATACCGTATGGTGTATGCTGTTGCTACGCAGGATAGCGTGTTAGTGTACGATACGCAGCAAATGACCCCTATCTGTGTTGTCAGCAACCTCCACTGCGCAACATTTACGGATCTCGCCTGGTAAGTTACTCTAAATTGAAACACCCGTTTCCAGCTAGGAACTTTCTAACAGTTTTAACAGGTCTTCTGATGGTCTGACTCTGCTCATCACTTCGTCGGATGGATTCTGCTCGACCCTGTCTTTCTCATCTGGCGAACTGGGTCAGGTGTACAGTGGAGAACTTGGCAAGCCTACTACCTCGGCAAATGTCTTGCCTGCTTCACCTATGAAGGGTCAACGAGTGTCTCAAAGCTCACTCACTGCACCATCTCCACCTAGTATCTCTCTTTCAAATTTCAATTTGCGTGGCGCCTCTCCTGCGCTTTCCGTCACCAGCAGTGGCTCTGTGGCTGCTGCTACGGGCAAGCCACTTTTGGCCGGCACTGTGCCTAGCCTTGCACTGACAAGCTCGGGAAAGGTGGCTGGAGTTCCGATCAGCACGCCCCCCGAGACTCCGCGTGCGTCGTCTAACACTACTGGCGCTGCGTCAGGTGCGGGTGTCAAGCGTGAGGCAAACTCTGAGCCCAAGGCTGAGACTGGCCATGCTAAGAAGCGCAGGATTGCCCCAACACTGGTGCAAGACTTTGCAAAGCCAGAGCAGCCGCCTAGTGAGGCCAAGGGTCAGAAGTAGGTGTGGGTGCAGGTGTGTACGCGGACATGATTTGTTTTTTTTTTTTCCTTTGTTATTGGTGGTCACTTATCATTGGCGTTTTGAGTTTTAGATGCTCTTTGTATCGGGTCTAGTTTGTAATGTGTTTTGTGGTCTTATTTTCTGGGGATTGTGGTCTAACTTCTGGATCTACATATACGATTGGTTTACTCCGTGGCACTGCCTCTGTTCCTACCACAGACGTGGTCGATTGCTTTTATATACATTATATCATCTATCTTTTCCATTTCTGCCACACGTGGCGTGTATTTCACTGTCAAGTTTTCTATTTGCCGATGTTGGCATGTTTCTTTGGTGGGTTAGTTCTCTGTAGTCAAATTCCATGGTTGGCATGAAGACATGACTTGCCACGCTCTACTTCAAATCTATCAATTGTGCATATCTTCAAGGGTCTGCTCGTTTTCCAGCCCACAGACACAATTTACGGGCTGGAAGTTTGAAAGGGGGGTGAGGAATGTTGGTTAGCTTGCTATGAGTTAGTTGTCCCAATGTTTGCCGATTCAAGGGAGAACTGGCAAGGTTTTTCCAACTCATGTGCTCGATTAATAGTGTTGGCATTTTTTTTATCATTAGCAAACGACGTTTGGGTGACTATACTCTTCTGTTGCCAAGTGATAAAGGGATAATATTATGCACACAAGGTATGTATATAATCTTGAGGTTTTTTGCTTGATCGATGCCTAGATGTTTAGGGTTAAGATAGGGCTTTGGCACAGTTGCTGTAAGTCGACATTTCAGATTCATGTGATTCGATGAACTGGCGGCATAAAAAAAAAGAATGCACTGTGTAGGATTATCATGTACTTGTTTGAAATAACTCACTGCGAGCTTGGAAAGAACTTTTGAGTCATGCCTGTTATGTACATATTTCCTCTTGACTTAGCCTGTTAAGCGGGTTTTCCATGTACCTTAGATTAGCACTTAGTATTGGCCACTGTGGGTGCAGCTCAACACCCTGGTCTTTCATAACTTGAATAAAAAAAAAAAAGTACATAGTACATATGTAAGTAGTTCTCTACTGGCCTCAACACGGCGATAGGGTGACTTTCATACGCAATTTTACTAGCTTTTCATTATATTATACTTTTTTTTTTCTTTTAATTGTTTCAAGAAACAAAGTTTAGTTTGCGACCATGCGGGACTTGGGCGATCTTTGTTTATCTGACATTTGAGTTCACGTTTAACTATTTCTAATCATACATAGAGCTGCTTATGCTTAACGGGATGAAGAAAACAATTAGAAAAAAAAAAGGAGCTGACAAGGGAATCAAAGAAAATCAATTTCGTGATGAAACGGGCGAAGAGGAAGTGATACATATAACATGCCTTGTACAAAGATAGTTTTTACCCACCAATTCAAGGCATGCAGAAAGTTCTCTACGCCAAGGTTAGATGAGCTGCAGGTCCCAAAGGAAGAATAAGCCACTCCATTTTCTACACGAAACGAACAGAGAGCCCTGCAGCTGCAGCTCCCAGAGCAACATTGCTTTGGTGGCAGAGAATATGACACCAATTCCAACGCATTGCATACGTATGTACATATGTACATACATACATTGTATGTATGTACATTAAAGAGCAAGCAGCCAATCCTGGAAGCCGATCGATTCCCCACTATGGGATCATAGAAAGAAAAAGGCCCTGCTTGATCTTGTCTTGCGCACCTTGTGCTGTTCTGTGTGTGTGTTTCTTCAATATGGCCTCAGTGAGGAAGAAATTGAGGGTTCAGAATTTCAATCAGAGAAAGGTAGCTTGTAAAAGTAGAGGGACCTTTTGGCGCCCAGAGTTGTATGTGAAGGTTGAGGCCATTTCTGCCGTGATGCCGATAACTTGTTTATTTGTTTCTCTCTCTCTCTCATTTGCTGTTTGCTGTCCAGTAAGTAAGCTAGCTGTGCCTTGTTTGGCGCTTGGCTAGGACTAAGTTTTGCTTTGTGCAAGCACGCACGACATCACGCATGTCTGTATATTGTACTACATATCTATCATTTGTATGCATGTGTGGATGTACTTTTGTATTTTTTTTTTTCGTTCTTCCTTCTTTTGATGTTCTTGTATTTGGACGTGCTTGCCCTTTCTTCCTTGTCGGGACAAGGTCCTTTTTTCCCTCTTATTTCCTAATTCTTCCTCACTTTTCCTCAGCCTTGCAATTTTAATCTCGATTTGCATCACTGACCAAGACCCCAAAAATCAAGATCTCAGCTTTTCTTCTCACGATATCTAAGACTGCGTTTCGTGTGTTGGCTATTTACCTGTTGCTCAAGTGCTAGGGAATGAATGCCTCTTATCCTGGGAATTTGATCCTTCTATTTTATTGAGATTATAGGCTTTCGATGGTCTTTGCCTTTTCTTCTTCATTCAATTTATCCCTCCACCAAATTGAATCATTAGCACTCGACTTTTCTTTTTCTCTCGTCTTCTGACGCCCATATCTTCATTCTTAAACTTGTATCTCTATTTGCATACTTATGGGCTTCGCGTAAGCTTGTCGACGAAGCACGTCCTATCCGTTTGTCCAGCTCTTTCTTGTAGAGCAAGAAATTCTGTGTCAGATTGTACCCGAAATTATTGCATACGATTCGCTTGAGCCGCCATGTCGACCTTCAGGCCACCGCCTCTGCGCTCATCCAAAACAATGGATTTTAACAGCGGCAGCAACAACAGCAGTAGTAATAGCGCGGCCCCCTCCTCCATCAATGGCGCTTCGTCCCACAGCAACGCCAGCACCACCAACATTACTCGCAACCTCTCAACCACTTCCTCCGCCTCTTCTGCGTATTCATCAGTCTCGGACTTTAGCAGAGCCAGCGTCATGACTTCCTCAACCTCGGCTTCTTCCTCAGGCTCGGCTTTTGGCTCCCATCGCAGAGGGAAAAGCGAAGCCGCTGGCTTGCTTACTCGATCCGGATCGAATTCGACTAGTAGCATCATCGACCGCTTCAATGGCATTGCTGAACAAAAGCCTGAAAGCACCAACTTGTATAAGAATGCCCGCCAGTCTCTGCGCCCGCTCGCAGCCGCCCCTCAGTTGCTCCCCGTTTCCAATGTGCCTAGTTCGGCATCGACCTCCCCGACGCGCTCACCCATACGAACATCGCCTACGAGATCTGCCTATGCGCCATCGGGCTTTCAACAACCACCCACATCCGCATCCAGCAGTGCCTCACAAGCCCGCACACCGTCGCTATTAAGTTCGCCGCCGCCGCCACTTACCCCACCGAAACAGAAATCTATTCAGGAGCGATATGACCGTGGCATGAGCGTTGACATGGGCAATCTTTCCATTGCGTCGCGCGCCGAATTCTCGCCAACTCCAACTCCGCGCGTTGGTGGCATGCGTCCAGGATCTCTTATGCTCGTCAGATCAGATATCCCCGGCACTAACACTGCCAATAATATCTTGAGCCCCGGTGTAACCTCTCCTGGTCAAAATCTAAACCATACTGGTGTTGTAGAGGCTGACTTGTCTATCTTGGGCAAATCAACTACCGGCCACTTGCGCACGCTGTCTAAGCTCGCTACTGCCGAGTCAGCTGACGACCTTGATTTTGTGCCGCCAACACAAGAGGTTACTGGTCTCAAAGGTCGTCGCCGATTAGCTAGAGCGGACAGTCCCAAAAAGCAATCGCACAATTATGGTTTTGGGGACCGCAATTGGATGGACAAGCAACGTCAATTTCTTCAGGCCTACGAGTATCTCTGCCATATTGGTGAGGCGAAGGAATGGATTGAGGATATTATCCAAAAGCCCATTCCACCCATTGTCGAGCTGGAGGAGAAGCTACGTAATGGTGTGACGCTGGCTGAGATAGTCATGTCTTTGCATCCCGACCGTCACTACAAAATTTTCGACCACCCCCGCCTACAATACCGCCACTCTGACAATATTGCCATCTTTTTCCGGTATCTTGACGAAGTTGAGCTTCCTGATCTCTTTCGTTTCGAACTAATTGACTTGTACGAGAAAAAGAATATTCCCAAAGTGATTTACTGCATCCACGCTCTTAGTTGGTTGCTGTATCGCAAAGGTATTGTCGACTTCCGCATTGGCAACCTTGTTGGTCAATTAGAATTCGAACACCATGAACTGGAAGCTATGCAAAAGGGCCTTGACAAACTCGGTGTCAACATGCCGTCTTTCGGCAACATGGGCGCAGACTTTGGTGTGGAGGAAGAGCCTGAAGAGACTGAGGAAGAGCGGATCGAGCGAGAGCTTCACGAGCATGAAGCTGTGATTACCGACCTGCAGAGCCAGATTCGTGGAGCCCTTGAGCGTATGAAGCTTGGAATGTTGATGAATATTCTGTGGGACAACGAAGACTGGATCATTGACCTTCAGGCGCGCATCCGCGGCGACTTTGCTCGTCAGATCAGCTCGTACAAGATGGATATGGCGCGTTTTGCCATTAGTCTGCAGTCTGTTTCTCGCGGATTCCTTGTTCGCCGCCGGTTAAATCGCCGTAATCAGATTCTTCAAGTTCTTGAGCCTGATATTCTGGAGCTGCAGAGTATTGTTCGTGCTAACAAGGCTCGCAAGGAGTATGAAGTGCTCAAAGCCAATGTTGCACGCTGCTCCGGCTCAGCTATTATCCAGCTCCAGAGCATTATCCGTGGTAACACGGCGCGCAAGGCGTTTTACAAGATCAAGAACCAAGTGTCACTTGATACTGGCGCCACCATTGTTGGTTTACAGAGCATTATTCGTGCCAACCGCGCCCGCAAGGAGTTCAACATGCTCAAGTCGCAGGTTGCCAAGAGTATGGCCCCCTCTGTCGTCAACCTTCAAAGCATGATTCGCGCCCAGAAGCTGCGCAGAGAAGTTGAGCATCTCAAGTCTCAATTTGTGCCTTTCGAAGGCCCTGTTCGCGACATTCAGTCTATTGCGCGTGGATTCCTGCAGCGCAAGAAGCACCGGGCTACCAAGGAGAAGACGGAGGAAGTTACTTCGGGCAACATTGACTCTCTGCAATCGTCTATTCGCGGTCTTCAGTTGCGTGCGCGCATTGCCAGTGATAAGCGTGCTTTGGAAGAACAGACTCATGTTATTATTGACATTCAGGCTGCAGTCCGAGCCATGATTACCCGTGGCAAGGTAGAAAAGCAGCTTGCTCAGTTGGACAGCTTTGCGCCCGTGTTTGAGAAGCTCCAGTCTGCTATCCGCGGCAAGACGGCTCGCGATACTGTCAAGGCAACTCAGGGCAAACTCAAGCAGCACGTGACGGAGGTGTGCCAGTTGCAATCAATGATTCGCGCTGGTGCTCTGCGTCGTGCTATTTCGGAGCAAATCAGCGCTCTTGAGTCCAACTCCGACGCCATTATTTCCCTTCAGGGTCTTGTCCGTGGAAAGCTTGCACGTGACTCCGTTGCTGCAACTAAGGGCGAGCTGTTCTTGCACTCAGAGCGCGTCTGTCAGCTTCAGTCCTTTATCCGTGCCGGCGCCATTCGCAAGAATGTTAACGAGACCAAGGCAGCACTTGCCGAGAACGTTGATGCCATTACTGAGCTTCAGGCCTTTGGTCGCGCCATGCTGCTCCGCCGCGCTATCGCCCTTGATTTGGATTCCTTGGAGCGTCAGGCTTATGTGACCACCAAGCTTCAAGGCTTCATCCGGGGCTTTATCTACCGGATTCAGTTCAACGAGCTCATGGGAGAGATTGGATCGCATACTCCCATGGTCACTCTTCTGCAGGGTCACTCCCGAGGTGCTCTGCTGCGTGGCGAGATTGCCGATATCATTGGCCAGCTCGAGGACGAGGAGGATTTGATTCTCGACTTCCAGTCGCGTGCCCGTGCTTTCATTGTTCGCGCCAATTTCGAAGAAAAGAAACGCTTTTTCAATGAAAATATGCAAAAGGTTGTCAAGATCCAGAGCTTTGTTCGTGCCAAGATTCAAGGAGAGGCGTACAAGAGCCTGACAACTGGCAAGAACCCTCCAGTCAACGCAGTCAAGAACTTTGTTCATCTGCTCAACGACAGTGACTTCGACTTTAACGAGGAAGTTGAGTTTGAGCGCCTGCGCAAGACCGTGGTACAGCAGGTCCGACAGAACGAGTCGCTGCAGCAGTACATTGACCAGCTTGACATCAAAATTGCGCTGCTCGTCAAGAACAAGATCACTCTGGATGAAGTCATTCGCCACCAGAGCAACTACGGTGGCCACGCTATGGGTATGATTGCCAACTCGACCATGGTTTCTGCCAACCAGTTCGATCTCAAGGCGCTGAACAAGAACTCGCGCAAGAAGCTCGACTCGTACCAGCAACTGTTTTTCAATCTACAGACCCAGCCGCAGTACCTTGCTCGTCTATTCCGTCGCATTCGCGAGAACGGTACGTCTGAGAAGGAAATTAAGCGCATCGAGCATCTCATGATGGGCCTGTTTGGTTACGCCCAAAAGCGCCGTGAAGAGTATTACCTGCTCAAGGTTGTCTGCCGCTCGATGCAGGAGGAGGTTGATGCCTGCATTAGCCTGCCGGACTTTCTCCGTGGCAATTTCTTCTGGACCAGACTGCTGAGCAACTACACGCGTTCGCCTCGTGACCGCAAGTACCTCCGCGACTTGCTTGGCCCGCTGATCCGTGAAAATGTTATTGACGATCCGGGTCTGGACCTGGAGAGTGACCCCCTTCAGATCTACCGGTCGGCTATTAGCAACGAGGAGCTCCGCACTGGCCAGCCCAGCTTTCGTCACCCTGATGTGCCACGTGATGTGGCTATCAAAGATCCCGAAACACGCGATTTGTTTATTGACCACATGCGCGACCTTCGTGAAATCTGCGATCAGTACTTGGTTGCGCTTGAAGACCAGTACCAGCGCATGCCTTTTGGATTGCGCTACATTTGCCGCCAGGTGTACGAGAGTCTGTGCCAGCGCTTTAACGAGCCGCCCGAGGTTGTGCTTAGTGTGGTGACCAACTGGCTCTGGAAGTTTTACCTGCAGCCGGCCGTAGTGAGCCCAGAGAACTTTGGCGTGATTGAGCGGTCACTCAGCCCGTTGCAGAAGCGCAACTTGTCGGAGGTAGCCAAGGTGCTGGGGCAGATTGCGTCAAACCGTCTCTTTGGCGGCGAGAACATTTACCTCCAGCCGCTCAACGAGTTTATCGACCAAGCCATTCAACGGCTACACCACATCACGGGCGAGCTAATCAACGTTGTGGATGCGGAGCGCAACTTTGACATTGACGAGTTCAACGATTTGTACGCCAAGAACAAGCCAACTCTGTACATCAAAATGGCCGACGTGTTTGCCATCCACGGCCTGGTTGCGGCAGAACTAACAGCTTTGTGTCCAAACCGCGACGACGCTCTGCGCGAGATTATGCACGATCTGGGCAGTGTTAAGACCAACGAGAACGAGATGACGGGTACGGGCTCGTCGGATATCCAAATGTTCTTGACGCCCAAACTGCACGATGTCGAAGACCCTGAGGCACAGGTCAAGACGCTGTTTATGGAGACAAAGCGCTGCGTACTGTACATTATCCGGGTGCAACAGGGTGCCAACCTGATGGACATTCTGGTCAAGCCAATCACACCCGAGGACGAGCAAAAGTGGGCGATGCTTTTGGAAGAGGACTTTGCCGGCAGCTCAAGCACGCGCGGAGCTTACTCGGATGCAAATATGATGGACGTTACGCGCATGAGTTACTATGAGCTCAAGCGCGTAGCACTGGAGAATGTGGTTCGTCTGGAGCAGATGGGCCGCATCTCGCAGCTCAACCATTACCAAGACATTCTTAACGCGATTGCTCTGGATATTCGCACCAAGAGCCGCAGACGCGTGCAGCGGCAGCGCGAGCTAGAGGGAGTGCGCATGACGCTTGCGAACTTGCATCAAAAGGCTAAGTACCTAGAGCAGCAGCGCAAGAGTTACGACGACTATATTGAGCAGGCGATGAAAACTCTGCAGAACAAGAAGGGGTAGGTTATATGCTAGAAGAAGGAACAAAGAAGATGTGCAAGTGCTAACTTGAAACAGCAAAAAACGCTTCCTCATGCCCTTCACCAAGCAGTACAACCACCAGCGCGAACTCGAGCGTAGCGGCCGCGTTCCCAAGTTTGGCTCGTACAAGTACAGCGTGCGGCAGCTCAACGACAAGGGCGTGGTGGTTGGATGGAACGGCGTGAGTGACCGCGACTGGGACAAGATCAACCTGACAATTTCGTGCGACGAGGTTGGTGTGTTTTCGATTGAGGGCCTGCGCGGTCACGTGCAGATTCCGGGGGCAACGGCGACGGTGCACATTGAGGTTTTGCTGCAGGCGCAGTTTGATTCGCACCAGTTTATGAATTTGTTTGAGGGGAGTTTGAAGCTGAATGTGAATCTGCTGCTGCATCTTTTGTACAAGAAGTTTTACCGCACGCAGTAGGTTGCTCTCTTGGCCTTCTTCTTCTTTCTCACTTGTCCTTTTTCTTTTCTTTTCTTTTCTTAATTTCTTTTTTTTTTCCTTTCTCCTATCTAATTCCCTGTTTATGCACTGGCATAGACGACGACTGAACGAACCTGGGAACAAGCCGGTATGGCTTGTGTTTTTGTATTGCTATTCTTTTTGGGATACGGCGTTTTTATTTATTGATTCGATATGTACGAAACGTTTGGTTTCTTTATTATATGGGCTTTGGCTTTTTCTTTTCTAGTCAACGTTCTTGTGTATATAATACATGTATCGTGAGTTGTGCATTATAGCTTCTAGTTGTGTTTTATCAAAGCAGTTTGCTGGTTTCCGTTGTCTGCTATTAAATTCACGTTGTGCCACCAGATTAGACGCACATGCAGTGAAGCGGGTCTTGTTGCCCAATCTGTACTTGCCGTGCTTGAATCACGCCGAAACAAAAAGGGCCAACTCTTTCTTGGCAATTACTTGAAGTCCAAAATATAAATTAGTAGGTGGTAACCCGCAATTTTCCCAGTCTTGTCGCATCTTTTTCATCGCCTCTACAAACCACCGAAATGGCCATCGCCAAACCCACTGACGACTTCATTTCTACCGCCACGGGTTCTTACCCCGGCGTCCTCGTTGCCCGCAGCGACGTGCTGCAACACTACTCTTTCAACCCCGCCGGCATCGAGCGCATTAGCCACCGCACCGTTCCCACGCCCATGCAAATCGAGCCATACTCATCGGCCTGGCCCACGTCCTACGCGGTGCTCGCAGCACGCATTCACGCACACCTGCCAGCGACCGAGCTGTTGTACATGCAGCACGTCGGGTCGACATCAATCCCGAACATGCCAGCCAAGCCGGTGATCGACATCGACATTGTGGTGCGCGATGTGACCGACGAGGCAGCATACCGGCCGGGGCTGGAGGCTGCGGGGCTGCAGTTCCTGTGCCGCGAGCCGGAATGGTGGGGCCATCGCATGACATATGCGGCGGAACCGTATGCGAATGTGCATATATTTGGGCCCGAAGCGCCGGAGCCGCTGAGACATCGGCTGTTTAGGGATTACCTGTTGAGTGAGGCAGGAGGGCGCGATCGTGAGATGTATGCGGATAAGAAGAGGAAGGTTATGCAAGAGTGGAAGGAGAGCGGGGATGCTAAGTTCATGTACAATGACCGCAAAGAGGAGACGGTGCGGGATATTCTGGGGCGGGCGTTTGTGCATGCGGGAATCGTGGGCAGTGAGGAGGAGTACATCAAGATGAGCAAAGATTAGGATGTCGTTGGTACATTAATAAGGAAAAGCTCTATACTTGTTTATCTGTATGTAGTCTCTCGCCAACCTTTATGTCCCCGCCTGCCGGAGCCGCAGTTCCTGTCTGCTCAGGACTTTCCACCGTAGCCTCGGACCCTTCAGAGATGGGCAACATGGAACACAGCGTGCTCAAATGCACGGCAGATGACCAGTCCAGGCCAATAATGCAAGCTGCTTTGATAGAGACGACGTTTTTGGACTACAGGAGAAGACGAAGCAGAAAGCAGAATGGGTTAATTGCGTATAGACCAAGAGGTGTGCATAGTGGTGAAAGAGGGGGGGGGGGGGGGGGGGGGGACTTACAGGGGTGATGTGGATGAGTCTGGTGCCGCATTCTTTGCAAAAGTAACTGTGGACGTCAGCACGATATATCACTTACACAATAGAGTAAACTCACCACAGAAGCATTTCACCTGAAACCGTCGGCCGTCTATCCACTCACACGTTAGCCACTAAATATTCCGAACGAAACGAAACGCGTATTGCGTGCGTACTTGTAGACCGAGAGTGCCGGCAACACGGGCACGGCAAAACGCGGATATATCGCCGACGAATTGACCGCCGCACTTGCCGTCCGCTTGCACTGCATGCAGTGGCAGACGTACAAAGCCAGCGGTTTAGGAAGCGGCGTGGTGAATTTGACTGTCCCGCATTGGCAGATGACGTCCATTCTGGTGACTGGAGAGTCGGGGAAGAAAGAGGAATGGATGCTTGAAAAGCAAGAAATAGAAAGAAAGAAACAAAGAAAGAAGAAGGGAGAGAGAAAAGCAGACGGAGGTGTAAGAGAGAGAGAGACCGGCCTTCTTAAACCCTTTCTCTGCGTTCCCAAAAACAAGTTCTGACTCGGAAGGATCCCCATTTATTTTTTCTTTCTAGGAAGTGCGTTTCGTTTTACGCTTTAGCGGCTTTTTACGCGAGGAGCCAACTCACTCACAGTTTAGTCAATCAATTTCATTTCGGATGGGAAACTACTACGACGGAGCAAAGAGAGAGAAAATGCGTTTTGTTTTGTTTTTGTGTTTGCCACCCTGGACGCACGCATTTATTGGGCAACTTCCGAATCTTGATATTGTTTTTTAAGTGGAGCGTTCCGGTCGGTCGCCGGTCGAGCTGTACGTATGTATGTATGTATGTAAACCATTGCTTTGAAAACGCATTTTATAATTCGCAACTTCCTCTAAAGGTATCCAGACCCGACTTCCGTGCACTCTCCTCGTCTGACTCATGCCGACCAGGCAACAACGCAGTATGTTCTACATGTTCCCCCATCCTGGACGTCAACCTCAAGTGAATGAACCTCTCTGTATACTCTTGGCATATGAGTCTTGCTTCCGGTTACTCATCACCAATTACTCCACGTTTACCGTCTTTAGTTCCTTCATCGATAGAACTTGATTTAAATTCATATATTCAAAAAAAAAATTATCACAAACAAATACTTGGTATGCCGCACCCATTACCATATCTGCACAGACTTGCTTAACCAGCGCGCATCTGTGCCTTTGTTCCCTCTCCCTTTGAACTTCCCTATGAGACATATCCTCTTTATTTTGTACACGCCCGCTCAATGCGTCTAGCCAGGTTGATCATGGGGATATCAACATACCGCCAAAAGATATCGGCGACCACAAACACCACCGGGCCCATCACCACCAGCCCCATGGCCCACGACACCATCATCTGCATCGGCGTGTACTGGCCAAAGAACCCGTTGAGCCCACTCGGATCAAATCCGGGAGAGTACCCCTCCGTGCCCGGCTCGCCAACCGGACCCTCGCTCGCGTGGCCGACAACACGCCGCTGAATTAGGTTAAGCACAGGCCCATGCACAATGTACATGGCATAGCTGACACGGCCCAGGTACTGCGAGACATCGTGGTCCAGAATCGCCTTGATCCACGCAATCTCGCCGCATGCCCACACCACAAACAGGCCCGTCAGGCTAAACCAAAACTTTTGAATAGCGCCGTAGCCGTTGGCGGCAGACTTGCTGGGCGTCATGTCGTGGAGAGTCTTGAAGAAGGGCGTCATGTCGCGCTCCAAGTTCGGCCAGCCATCGAGGTAGAAGCAGAAGAGCAGAGCAGCGGTAAAGAAGCTGGCGCGTAGCCCACTGCGCAGGGGCTTGCGCGGGGCCTCTTTTTCGAGAATCGGCATGGGCGCAAAGCCGTTCTTGGGCAGCGTCTTGCGCAAGTGAAGCTCCGCCAGGAAGATGCCGCAGATGAACTCAAACCCGGCCCAGTTTCCGCAAACTTGGCAGTAAATTGCCAGCGCGGGAATAGCCAGCAGTCGAACGTTGGGCTTCATGACAGCCAGCGGCATCAGAAAGATAAAGACAAGCATGGAGTGGGCAAACTCAATGGGAATCGTCCACAGGTGCACATCGTAAGTCGGAAGCATGTCGCGCGCCCACTCCCACGGCCAGCAGATCTGGTTACCCAGAACCCAGAGCCAGTTGTACAATTGGTCGCGCAGAGACATTGGCTCCCACAAGAAACCCATCTGAATCAAAACCAAAATCATAAAAGTCGAAATAATGCAAGGACCAAAGAGGCGAATCGGGCGGCGGATAATGGAGGAGGCAAGAGATGCGTACGCCTTGTCGTTGTCCCCCTCGTGAATGTGGCGCAGAGGCTTCAACGACAGCGCAAAGCCCGAGATGATGAAGAAGATGTGGACCATGGGCCGGCCAGAAAAGATGAGGCGTACATAGGGCAGTTGCATAAAGATTTGCGGCGCTTCTCCACTGGTGTAGGAGCGGCTAACATTGTAGTGGTTGTCTTCGGTATAGTGGCAGAAGAAGACGATTAAGCAGGCAATGCCTCGCAGGCCGTCGAGATATGAAGTTGGGTGCATCTTGTACTTTTTGGCACCGGCAGGATCCATGCGCTCACTGATGAAGCTGGGTACCAGGGCTGCAAGCAGCCTACCGAGTCGGAAGCCCATGATGGCTGTGTGGGGAGATATCGTGGGTGGATGGATGATAGATGCAAGTAGTATAGCTTTGTCTGGGGTTGGCGCTCGTATTCCAGCTGCTTGGTGAGAGATTAGCGAGTGCATAACTATAACAGGTATAAGACGGCAATACGAGTTGTCTGTCGTCTGCAAGCGAGACAGCTTAACTTGGCATTTCACGTGAAAGTCTAATCGGTACTGCGACCAAATACAGAGCAAGTGTGTGGTAGCAAGAGCGATGGCTAAAACGCAAGCGCCAGTTTCGGGAGGGGGGGGTTTGAGAGGGCTTACAGAATTAAGTTCGTGAACGAGAATCACGGCTAGATCGCCTATTAAGGAAATGACACGGCGAGAACAAGAAGAAATACTGAGCACGAAAAGAAAGGACAAGAAAGCTGTGGCAGCGAAGGGACTCGAGGCAAAACGAGAGTAGAAAGGAAAGAAAAGGGCGTGAAGCTGTATGTTGTAAGGCTTTCGTCTTTTTTTGAATAGTGAAGGAGAAAAGAAAAGAAAACAAGAAATAAGCAACGAGTTTGGGTGGGAGAAGAGTTCGAGTATTGTTACTTCTTTCGGGCAAAGAAAGTAACCTTGGCTGTAGTCCTTGTAGTCGTACTATGTATGTATATATATATATATGTAACTATATCGATAGAAAAGGGCATAAATTCCATCAATCAGTCGGCCGAACAAGACAGAAGGATGCAGAGAAGGAGGAGAGGGAAAAGGCGCCCTGGGCGATCACCTGCAAGCTCCGGGAAAGGCACTGATAAACCGTTTTTTAGAGGGGGGAGGCATAATGTTACGACATTGTATTGGATTTAACACAGGAGCAATGCCGTCCGTCAGAGTGCAAAAAAAGGAGTACAAGAAAAGACACATACAACGAACGGTTGTGATGCATTGTCTCTACGAGCAAATCCGCGGTAAATAAGACGAGCTTCTGGTGAGCTGAGACGAGATCATGTTTCTTTGCTATTTTAAGCACAGACTCGGCTGTCCGTCCAAGTACAATATACAGTTGCTATCCAAAAAGATCAACCAAAGATACTTGAGGCTCGGGGAGATTATGTTTTTATTTGTTTGCTAGATATGTTTAAATTGGTGATGTTGCAGTTTCGACATTGCTAGCTGCACTGCCTCAGATGAACACAACCGTAAGTCAGCATCTTGACACTTGTATGTACGTATACATATCTTTATCAAATCCATATTCGTCAACCTGCATGCTGCATGACAGGTTATTTCAAAACTTGCATGCAAATTGCGACTGCAGCTTGCTTGCGCCTTATATTGAATTGGATCTACCCCAACTCGAGCTAGCTTGCAATCTGGCCGCTGTTGAAACATGCCGCGCCGGTTGATCAATGTGGCGATTTATTCCTTCTTGGTATAGTTTTACTTTTTGTCTTGATATTGCCTCTGAGAGGAACAATGTTGAAATACACCAAGATTATTCAACACCAAGTATGTATGTAAGTACACATGTTGTACCATATGTATATATCAGATATTGATCGCACAAATCAGTTGGAGCGAATCTCAAGAATAACATCAAACCTGGAAAAGAAAAAGCATGACAAGTCCAGAACGCCTGTCTCTGTCATTCAGATGAATTAGCTCACGCCAATTTGAGGCGCTTTGTCCAGGGTTCAAGAGCGGGTGTCTGTCTGTAATGTCTTCTTTTATGGTGAGGTCGCTTTCGCTAAAGAAGCGTGCACCTTTGGCAAGGTGCCAAGTCAAAAGTACTGGTATGTACATATGTACATGTGCATGTAAGTATGTATACGTAATACATGAATAAAAACTAATGCCAAAATCAACCAAACTGCAACCCCCGAGTCGTACCTGCCTATCCCAAAAAAAAAAAAAAGGAAAGTGGGCTCATCTTCAGATAGGGTCTTTGTAAAAATCCGTCCCTTATAATATTTTTTTTTCTGCTTTATGGTCTTCTCCTGGTTTCTTATCGATAAGCGCGTCTGAGAATACATACATATGTACCATGTACATACCAGTACAACTTCTTTTTGCCGCCCCGTTTTAGCATCTCATACGTAGCGTAACATACCATACCTGTACTTTTGTATGTATGTACATACATACATACATACATACATACATACATACATACATACATACATACATACATACATACATACATACATACATACAT
>CM069899.1:3483518-3520279 GCA_036034705.1 Thielaviopsis punctulata | reverse complement strand
ACATACATACATACATACATACATACATACATACATACATACATACATACATACATACATACATACATACATACATACAAGCTTGGAACCCCGTAACTTACGCATCAAGTTCGTTGAGCTTGAAACATGCAGATACAAAAGACTTGACAAAGGGAAATTAACAAGATCGTCAGCGACGCACCTCTTACGTCAACTTGTCCCCTCATGGTTGGCTAAGCTATACAAATGCCTCTGCGCATCGGGTCTTGTGCATGCAATTTGCATGCAACAAACGGGGGAAGAAGGGTCGATCGTTGATGCTTCAGGTGGATCGTAATTTATCTTGAACATTCAAGTCTCACTCTATAACCTTTTCGACGCACAACACCGAAATTTTTCCTTCCCGTTGATAGTTAACCCTGCTCTCCACATCCTTAACCCACTGTATCTTCCGCTGCACACTCCACTCGTCTCCTACAACCTCCACCTCCACCTCCACCGCCTTCAGGCACTCCATCACACACAACGCCCCAGCCAACTCTTCCTTCTTCACCTCCTTCCCCTCCACCACAGTTCTCAGCCTCAATCCCCTCAATCCCGTACACATTGCCCCTATATCCGCCAACCCGCTGAAATCGCCTCCCTTGGTTTCCACCCGCAAATACCGCAGGCCCGCCCGCTGCCACTCCTCCAGCGCCGCCACAAACGCCGCGCCCGCACACGCCCCGCTCGCAAACACATTCCCAAACACAAACTCACTCTCTGCCAGTCCCACTGCCCGCGCCTCGCCGTACACCTGCCTGCTAACGCGTAGCAGCGCCGACGGCATATAGTACGTTGCGCGCCCTGCGTGCAGCCGTGTCGCACACGCGGTGGCAGCCCTCTTGGCCCCAGGGCAGCTATGCTGCCCATCGCCTGCCATGAGCGGCGCGGTCTGGTACGCGGCGGGCGTGTGCGGGGGAATCAGATCCCACGGTGTGCTGGCGGGTGGCGGAATCACGTGGTTGAGGACGACCCAGCGGTATATCATGAGCCGGATCTCTGGCGGCAGATCAAGGAGACGGAAGCAACAAGCTGTTTTTGAAAAAGAAATGGTGTCCAGATTGTCGCTAAAATGCCGTTGCTTGGCTCTGGTGCTTTGTGGTGCGAAAGAAAGAGTATGATCCTGGTGTAAGGTGCTGACAGCAGATCAACGTCCACACAGAGAAGCAGTGGCAAATACTTGTGTATAATCAACTACCGGCATATCAAGTAACTGATAAATCTGACATTAGCTCTTACGTGATTATACCTAAGCATGCGGCTCTGTCTTTCACGCTCAAGCTGCTACTACTTGAAAGCTGGGTTTACTGATAAGGACAGGATCGTGAGTTTGGTAAGTCTTACTTTCAGAGACGCATCGGACTATCCGTATGTCATCGTTAGCAAAATTCAAATTAATTATTAAGTGTAATTAAACAAAATCCAAAAGCCGAGTGATGTTCATGCACTCAGCATGTATCCTCAGGCGCAACTAAAACAGTCCCAAAAACGCCATTCCAAATATGTATGCCAGTATCCCAGTTCCCCCTGCACATCCCTTCTCAAAGCTCCCTTGTTTTGTCAAGTTTTTATCTTCTCTGTGACTGAGAAGCTCTAGGCTTAGCCTGCTGAGAAGCAAACTCGATATTAGCTGGCAGTTCCCA
The DNA here is from genome assembly GCA_036034705.1 of Thielaviopsis punctulata. NCBI lineage: Eukaryota > Fungi > Ascomycota > Sordariomycetes > Microascales > Ceratocystidaceae > Thielaviopsis > Thielaviopsis punctulata. Next base: position 3,518,615 of record CM069899.1, on the reverse strand, counting down.
GTCCATTCTGTGGATAAAGCTCAAGATTCTCTCAGGCTCAATGTATCCCGGTCTCTCGGTAACAGGCATCGCCGCCAGCGCTGCAGCCTCTCTCTTGGCGACTGCTTCTGCACTGGTGTCTTCTTCGTCATCCTCGTCGTCTTCGCTGTCCCAGTCGAGGTTGTGCTTCAAGCCTGTCTGCACATTCTCAATGCCCATCTCCCGCTCTTCCTTGGTATAAATCTCATTTGCTTCTTTCGTCGCGTATTCAATGACGCGCGCCTGCATCCATGTGCGCATGTCGCTCCACATTGAGCGCAGGGCCGTCAACTGCTCCGACGAGAGCTCCTCGGTGCGCGCCGCAGCAGCCGTTGTGTTTTTGCTGGGCACGTACGGCGGCGCGGAACCGGCGGCGCCCGCTGTCGCAAGCGTCGTGGGGGTGCCGTCGGGAAAGGCCACGGCGAGACCGCGCTGGCGGCCCTGCTCCATGACCTCTTGTACGTTGGGCTCGGGCTTCTTACGCAGCAGCTGCATAAGCACATTTTCCTGGCTGCGGCCGGGGAAGTTGGTGCTAGGATGTACGACGAGACGCTGGAAGAGATCGCTGTTGTGGTCCATGAGGTTGCGGATCGAGACAATGTCCTTAAAAATAATATTCTGCATCGCGTGCAGCGACTCACTGTTGCAGACTGGTTAGCACCTAGAGTACAAAATCGTTTTATTTTACGGGCGCGAAAAATGACTTGCAGACTCGGAAGCGGCTTATTGTTAATCACGTCCAGCTTCAAGCTCTCAATGCTGTTGGACAGCTGTTGCCAACTCTGGCGCATTGTATCTAGCGTACGCAGCTCATCAGGTGTCACTTTTAATGACGACATCGTGAAGGTGCGTCGTATCCTTAAATGATAACAAAATCAAGAAAATGAAGGCCTGAAAGTCAATTGAAAGCAGTATATGAAGCAAGCAAGATTAACTTGGGATCCAAGGCTGCGGGATAAGCTTGGTTCAGTACTTCAGTGGGGCCGCTGTGGGGCCGCTAATGCAAGGCTAGTAACCACAGTGCCAGTTGGAAATAGGGTTTATAGTTCAGTAAGGGTCTACAACTGAGTCAGGCTACGTTGTTACATTGACAAACGTAACCAACCTTCAAGAACTCCATGGTGTGTATATATATGTAATGTATGTATGTATATATTTATATGTACTATGTTCATCAATATCTAACCAGAAAACTAAATACGCCCGCTATTCCGAAATCCCAAACAAAATTCAGCCAAACAAATTACCCCGCTGCTATATCAGAACATGGTTTTTATGCCCTACCCTGAAAACGGTCCAGTTCACGGCCATACTTGTCCACGGCAGGGAAACGCGCATAGCGCTCCAAGTCATCCAGGTCTGTCTGAGACCGGATGTACTTCTTGCGTCCATCATCATCAGGGTTGTGGTCCCAGCTCGTGAAGCGACCACGCGTCAAGGCCTTCCAGACCAGGCGTCTCTTGCGCTGCGACAGCAGCACCTGCTTGGTGATGTCTTCAAAATCCCATTTTTCTGCCGTCTCGGCCTCAAACTCGCGCAGCTTTGCCTCGGCGCGCTGCAGGTCGGGGGTTGTGGCGCCGACTTTTTTGAGCACGCGCACCAGGTTGACCGTCTCGAGCGGGTCGTTGGCCAGGTTGAACAGCTGCGTCTCGTCGGCCGGGCAGTAGACAAACTTCCACTCGCGGTCCTTGATCATCATCAGGGGCTGGATAGTGCCCTCACCCGTGTACTCGGCATATACTTTGTCATCGGTGCCGCGTCCCTCGCAGTGCGGAATCAGCGAGCGGCCGTCCAGCGGGAGTTCGGCCATCGGCTTGGTTCCCGCAAGATCACACATGGTTGGCAAAATGTCCATGGTAGACACATTGGCCGAGACACGGCGGGGAGTGTACTTGTCTGGGTGATAGACAAGCAGCGGCACACGAGCCGAAGGCTCAAAGTAGTTCATCTTGTACCACAAGCCACGCTCGCCGAGCATGTCGCCATGGTCGCCGCTAAAGACAACAATCGTGTTCTTGTCCAGCTTGCACTTTTTGAGCGTTTCCAACAACTTGCCAATGCAGTCATCGACGTAGCTAACAGCGCCATAGTACGCTCTCCGCGCACGCTTGATCTGCTCATCAGAAAAGTCCTGATCCCACAGATCGCACACCTTGAGCAGACGCTTGCTGTGGGCGTCCTGCTCTTCACGTGGGATGCGCACCTTGGGCAGGTCAATGTCAACGCCCTCATACATGTCCCAGTACTTTTCCTCAATGGTGTAGGGGTCATGTGGATGTGTCAGAGACACTGTCAGGCAAAAGGGGCGCGCATCGTCGCCCTTGCGCACATGGTCGTACAGGTACTGAGCCGACTTGTACATGACTTCCTCATCGTAATCCAGCTGGTTGCTGCGCACGCACGTTCCAGCCTGCAGGATAGACGAGGCATTGTGGTACCACTCAAGCCGTGTGTCGGGCTTGTCCCAGTTAACTACCCAGCCAAAGTCACCAGGGTAAATGTCGCTGGTTAGGCGGTCTTCGTAGCCGTGGAGCTGATCACCAACAAAGTGCATCTTCCCAGCCAGAGCAGTGTGGTAACCCTGCATGCGGAGATAGTGAGCGTAGGTCGGGACATCGCTACCAATCTGAGTAGCATTGTCAAAAGCACCAATCTTCATGGGCAGGAGGCCCGTGATCATGCTCATGCGCGACGGAGCGCACAGTGGAGAAGGGCAGTAGGCAGAGTCAAACTGCACAGATTTGGCAGCCAGTGCGTCTAGATTAGGCGTCTTGATCTGCGAGTCCGGGTTGTACATCTTGAGAAACGGGGCCGAGAGCTGGTCAGCCATGATGTACAGAATGTTGTACGGCCTAGATACGGGCTCGTCAATGAGCGTAGAGGCCCCATTTCCAGAGATCCCGTTGGAGTGCAAGAAAGGGGATGGAGGAAGAGAGTTGAGGTCAGGAGCCATGTCAAAAAGAAAGAATGTATGGTATTAGGTTGTGGTGAATAAGAGAAAAATAAAGTTTTAAAGTGTTGAAGGTGTCCTTTTATACAAAAAAAGGAAGCCTATGTCTGTGTAAGAAAACAAAAAGTCTCAGAAAGGGCAACTGAAGTGAATCACAAAAGATGACACTGTTCTTGGCTGGATCAGAATCTGACTATCACCACTGCCCAGGAGCACAAGAAACAAGAAGTTCAAGCAAGATCAAAATATTGGATGACAGGAAGAGAAGAAGTCGATGTGGCTACCACGAACCGAGAAGGGATGAATAGAAGAGAAAGAAATTAAGACAAAATCGAGTTTGGGCAGAACAAAGCAACGGCTTTCAGCTTTATATAAGAAGAGTCTGGCACTAAAGTTGATCTAGTGCAGCCACAACAATGAGGGTGATAGCGAGAACAAAGGATCCGGTCGAGCCAGAGTCCAAAGGGACCATCCGTCGATAAGAGCTTTTTTGGGAGGGGGTTTTATCTGGTGTATGATAAAAGCCGGTAATTTTCCCCCCCAACAACAACACGCAGGTTTCCTAAAATGGACGTGTTCAAGAGAAACTGGCAGAAGAACAAGGAAATGCGGTTGGTTGGCGGCGTTGTCAGTCAAGACAGATGGAATAGTTTAGACGAAGAACAAGCAAATAAAGCTGCACACATGCAAAGTGATATGGCAAGGTATCGTGCGTTAGTTAGAATTTCTCGGTATGTATGCCCAATGAATGGCAGAGGTAATAGAGAAGAGGATGGCCTAGAAGCGACGGAGAAAGATTGGTTCAAGAAGTGTGGTCACACGAAAGGTTGAAGGAAAGGAGAGGAAATATTTGACCAAATGAGAATATTCGGTTGTTGGTTGTCATGTATGTTACAATCAAGTAAGTATATGATGATAAGGGATAGTTATGTACAGCATACATATAGACCTACATGTGTGAGTACGTTGTGAATAGTCATCGCTTTATATATGTATATATGTACATACATAACTGATTCTTTCACACCGGAATTGGCTCATATCGTCATTTCACCGCTAAATCACACGGGCAAATGCGCAACTCCTGTCTAAAAGCACGATTTTAGTCTCGTTACCTACCCACTGCAAGCCCCCTAAGGTTTATCTTGGTGACTAATAGTCGCCACTACACCTAGACTCTTGCGTGATCAGTTGCCAGTTTTGGCTCATAGGGCAAGATAAGCAATAGACTTCCTGAGCGGTGTTTTGGTAAAAGAAATTTAAAAGTCAGACATATAACTACACAAGTGCGATACAAATAGTCTACATACCTAATACCATACATATACAAATACTAAGCAATAACACTGTCACGTGGCATTTCGTGCTCAGCTACTCAATAATATTCCCTCTTTTGACATTAATAAACAACAAGCTCAGTATCCTTGTTCTTTCACGATCTGTCTTCATGGTGTTTGCCTTGCACTATTTGATGGCGCAGTTGTTGTTGTTGTTGTTTGTTTTCTCTCTCGGCAAATCCATGTCTTTAGAGAGTATGCATATATTTTTATTTATTTATTTGTTTGTTTGGCGAACTCTTCTCTATTCTCCTCCCCAGACGTGCTTCTAACCAGTTGTTTTCACAACCTAGATAAACAAGTCTACATAGGTGAGCAAATGTTGATACGTACATACATACATACATACATATGTATGTATACAAGGGGAAAAGAGAAAATCAAGTCACATGCCAGCCAAGGATTTTCTCAACAACCCAGTTCTCATGTGTAAATACATATATACTATTGTCGATGACAGAGACAGGAAGATGACAAGCGGTGAGAGAAACACCAAACTGGATCCCGTTTCTTTTTGTATTATGTGGTATATAAATACTACACATGCATGCATACATTCATATTATACTTGTATGTACGCAGTACTTGTAGTCAGCAAAGCTGCAACGTTCCAAACGAACTTCCAAGAACCCCGCGTGTGTAACAACAATTGCCTTGAAAGACAAGTCAAAGACGCTGGTGAACTTGAACGAAAATCACATGCTAGAAATCATACATACATACAGTCAATTTCACAAGCTAATCAACAAAACAAAAGTCCATCTACTCCAGCCATCTGTCTTTTATAACTAATTTGCATGTGATTGCCAACAAAACACATTGATGGAAGCACAAACTACGTATCTATCTAGCCATGCATACCATAAGTATGTATGTATGTATGTAGCAGAACTACCATTGTTGATTGTAGTCTTTTTTTTGGGCTTCTCCGAGACGATTGAGATTCCAGAGTCTTCTACACTCTCTGGGGTAAGAGTCGGAGTTAGCCGCAACCCAAAAGTTCCATTTAACCCTAATTCTGGATCTTCATTTACTAACCCTTGAGATGGATCAACTGGTAACGTTGAGACAAAAATATCTACATGACGCCATCTACCAAAAATGCGTGACGATGTGACTGGGAATCAACAACCAAAACACTGAGAGGAGGGGAAATAAGCTCATTCATCATCGGGGGGTTTCTCTCTCGTGACAAGCAATCTATCCAATTCATCTTGATCAGGTTCATTCTGGTGGGTTGTATTTTGTGTACTCAAAACAAGGGGAGGGGGGCAAGACAAGTAGAAAGCTTACTTGCGATGCCGGCAAGTAAAAGGAAAGCCAAAACAATGCATGCATCAAGGCTTCATTGAGAAGCGCGGTCATCAAACGCACAGCTTCCTTTTTTTTTCCCTTCTTATCCAGAAGCGAAGACTTATTACTCGTAGCTTTCTACTACTTACTGTTTAAGCTCTGCATGGACCATACAGTGAAGTTTATTTGACGAAGCCAGAAGAAACAAAGTTTATTTTTTGACATATAGCCAAGCCTTTTGTTGCTCTTGGTGTGATGCTTCCTTTCACGAATACATACATACATAGCTTCAAAGGGTTGTTATTTTGCAACTCGACAAATCAAGACCCAAGTGATGTGATGAAAAAGAAGAAGACGGAAACAAAACGGTCTAAGCCCCCGGGCCTTTAAAATAATAATAAGCATACATACATAGTTGATTGCACCCCGTGCGTTTGCCAATGTTTCTGGTTTTTGTTTTTTCTTAGGCGTCCGTGCTGTTCTGTAACACAATGCGTCGGAAACTATTGTTAGGAGGTTTTACTCTTGGGGGGGTTCTCCTCTCTCTCCCTCTCTTCTTCTTGCCCTTTTTGTTTTCTTCTTGTCTCTCTACATGCTTCTGGCATCATGACGCGAGTTGTTTCCAAGAAAATACCAAGAAACGTGATTCCCAGCAGTCTTGAAAGGGGACTGCTGTGCGTATTGTATGTAGTACAGTCAATGGTGATAAACCACCTATGTATACATATATTATGTAGTAAGTATGCATCACTTCATTAGTTTTGTTGAATAAGTCAGCTCCGCGGCAATGTCAATGACTTGAGGGCTTGGCGAAAGCCAAGCTGCAGCTTTGTTGCACTTTTGTGCCAGGAAAGTGTGTTTATTGTCAATGTTTCCGGAAGTCTATTCCAGGCCGCTTGTTGATTACGCAAATAAACAAGTGCATCTGTATATAGTACATTGTCGACTTGTTTACTTAGGAACTATCACCACCTTTCATATCGAGTTTCTCTGTGATGTTTCTTTTTCCGCTTTGGTGGGCTCTGTTTCCTTGCTGCAAGTTATTGCATATATGTAAGTAGGAAAGGAAACGGACAGGAAATTTCCGGGATGCTCGAGAGCCATGAAACAGGCCCGCTAAGACGAATCTTTCAGGCAAGGTTTTATATTCTTTTCTTTTTCTTTTCTTTCTCCAAAATCTCTTTTATATCGCTGTTAAATTCTACTCTATTTTCGACCTTGTATGGAATCATGATCGAGAAAATCGAAACAAACACGAACGAAGAGGTACAAAAAAAGAAATCATGATACTCTGCCCGTAACAACTCCATTCCGCGCTGCGTAAGCCGGCAAAGACGTATACAAAAGACGACCGGCCGATAAAAGCAACCCGCAACCATGGGCGTATGGGCAGGTTGATGGGCTGATGCGTCTCGTCAATGGACCATATCGAATGTTGGAGCTTTCACTTTTGCGTTTATTGTTTTGCCTGCTTGTCCAGAGACATCATATAAAAAGCAGCAAGGTGAAAACAAGGACTGAGCGCACGCGGGCCCTGATGTGACGTTTGTGCTAAAATATCTACGACCATGAACTCAAGCGTTTGTACTTGTATTGTACTATGTACAGTACATGCTCACAAGCCTACTCAACCTGGCTTGGGATGAAAGTTCTCTATGAAACACCATCCAGCTCCCGGGCTTGGTCCGCGAGTATGGTAGTACTATGTAGTGTCGCCTGCTACCATGCCTGGCAGATGAGTCGGGGCCTGGAAAACTAGGATGTATGTAGTATTTACAACAAATTCGTGTATGCTTGTGTGGATTCGACAGAAGAAGACGTACAGACGATAGCCATCAGGCACTTCCTGGCAGCCTTTTTCGGTAGGTTATAGACAATCATGAAAAACCGGACCAGGCAACAAGAAGATGAGGGATGGGGATTTTCAAGCCCAGATCTCCAGGTACATACACAGAAGATGCAATAGAAGAAAAGAGGGGTTGTCGATAAAAAAGAAAGTGAGAAAGTGCATTGTTTGGCATAAACAAATGTTCTTGGTGATGCCTCACTCTTGTTGTGTGCTTGCAAACGTTATTCTTATTGCACTCCCTGTTCTTACGCCCCTTCCTTTCTGCTGTCACACCCCCCAACGATAGAGTCAATGTACATACTATTTAGTGTATACGTATGTATACACAGTACATACATACATATGTATGTATGTTTGTTGTGTACAAAACTTTCAGCATCGAGTATCAGAATCAAGGGGGGTGTAGGGGCGTCTCATAACAGTCAGTGTTTCTTTAGTATTAATGCTCTAACGAACCGCCGTTTACACATCTCGCGATTTCCTCTTTCTCTTTTCTTTTTTTTTCTTTTGCTGCTTTTCCTCTGCCACCTACATTTCTGATTAACCTTTGTTTTTTGTTGTTCGCTTCTTTGGTCGTCTGTCTGCTTCGTTGTAGTGTTGAGTAGAAATACGCATCTCATCTTGCATTTGTTGTCTACTCGTCTTACCTTCAAGAGCAACACGATCCCGTTTTTTTTCTCGCTTTTTGTTTTCACATTCGTATTTATTTTTTTAATTAATTGTTTTCTTACTTCCTTCATCGTGAGATTTTGAGAGTCTCTTTCTGTTGTACAGAAAAAGAAAAATACACGCAAACCCTTTTTATCTTATACCCTTAATCCAACCCCCCCGCCAAAAACTTCGACTTACACGACGAAATAGGAAGTTCCAGCAACTGCAAAGATAGACAATAATTAATTCCAGAGCCTCAGAAACTCTGCCCTTACGATTAACAGAAAGCGAGAGGAACTCGGTTTTTCTTTTCTTCATTTTTTTCTCTAATTTGTTCTCTTCTTATCGAATACTCCGGCTGGTCTGGTTTATTATCGATCTTCTTTCTTCTCCGCCTGACTTGACGTTGGCGATTTCTTTTCCTTGTATTCTTACTTAATCAGACGATATGAAGGCCACCCTCTTCCTCATTGCTGCTAGCGCACCCTTCTCCCAGGTAAGCCTATAATGACGTCTTTTCAACTAAACAACTACCTAGAGGTGCTAACATGACAGGCTGCCGCTATCGTCCGTGCCTCATTGGGCCATGGAATTCCTACCATCGACAAGAGAACCGGGGCTGCCCCGCAAGCCCAGGCCCAGATCCAGGCCATCATCAACCAAATGACTCCCGACCAGATCCAGACCGCCCTGCAAGCTGCCGAGAGTCTGGCTTCTGAGCAGGGAGGCATTGAGGTGGTGTCCAGCAGCCAAAACGGCGTCGGTATCAACAGCATAAATCTGGGTGGCAATGCCGCCGCCGCTGCCGCCGCCGCTCTGCGCAGCGGAAACGGCAACAGCATTGCGGCTCAGCAGGCCGCTGCCCAACAGGCCGCTGCCCAGAAAGCTGCTGCTGAGGCTGCTGCTGCGCTCCAAAACGGAGCTGCAAATGCCGCGGCAGCTCAGATTGCTGCTCAGCAGGCTGCAGCGCAGGCGGTGGCTGCCCAGCAGGCGGCCATACAGACAGCTATCAATGCCAATGCGCTATCGCAGCTGCTGGGCGGACTATTTGGCAGTAACAGCAACTCGCTGCTGCAGTTCCTGAGCGGGCTCAACGGAGTTGGAAATGGCATTGGACTTGGCAATAACAATGGCCAAATCGGCGGAAACGGAAAGAATGGTGAAACTATCGTGACAAAAACCACGACCAAGACTGAGTCTACCGAAACTACGACTAAATCCACCACCACTGAGACAACTGCCAAAACTACTGCCGAGACCACTGCCAAAACTACTGCCGAGACCTCTGCTAAAACTACTGTCGAGACCACCGCCAAGGCTACTGATGAGAGCACCACAAAGACAACTGCCGTGGCCACCGACGTCCAGGCTACCGAAGTCTCTTCCTCCACCAAAACCGGTCTGGCTGTGACGACCTACACCAGCATGGCCACGCCCAGCCCCATCCTGTCTTCTGTGACCGAGTCCATTGCGCAGGCCAGCACCACGTCCGCTAAGGCCACGACTGCGGTCGCTGCCACGTCGAGCAACGCTGGGCTGGTGCTGATTTCACTGAGCTCTGCGAACCTCCAGACTCTTACGGAGCCGGCTGCTGCCAAACCGACTACGTCTAGCACCACGCCGGCAGCTGCTACTACTGCGTCATCTATTTTGTTGTCGTCTTCGTCATCTTCATTTTCGACTTCAACGCTGTCCACGAGCAAGGTATCTAGCACTGCTGTTTCTACCTCAAAGGCTGCCACCAGTAGCTCCATTAGTAGCTCTACCATTAGCTCTACCAGCAGCTCTACCAGCAGCTCTACCACCTCATCTGCAGCTGCTACTAGTACCACATCTAGCTCGACCTCCTCCACCAATTCTGCAGCTGCAGCTACCACCACCACGACGTCCAGCTCAACCTCTACTGCGTCCTCAACCACCTCGACATCCAGCAGCTCCACCGCTGCCGCCAGCACCAGCACATCAACCAGTACCGCTGCCGCCGAGACGACCAGCCTCGGAGACACTGAGGCGCCGGCAGTGACTGCGCCTGCTGCTCTGCCGACGACCGGAGCAGCTTCGAAGAATAGTGCGCCGATAGGCATGGCTCCTGATCTGAGCGGCGTGTCGCTGTCGAGTGCGCTGAACCTAGGATCGCTGGGCGGACTCTAAGAAGTACAAGTAGCGCGTTTTTTGTTGAGAGAAAGATTGCTTTTGTATGGATCCCTTCCTTTCCACCTCGGTATATATCTCCAAAGCCATTTCTAGCTGTCTTTTTTTTTTGGTTCTTGTTTTTCGAGTCTCGTGATGAATCTATTGTTTACAAGATACTTTCCAGCTTAAATTCAAGAAAAGAAAAAATGGACATAGAAAAGGGGCCTTGGTTCTTTGGTATGTCAAAGAAAGCTATTTACAGAAGAGAAAGACACAGAGAAGAGAGAGGAAGATTCTACATAGTATAGCCAGAAAATAGGGTTTTGTGTATGATTAGTTTATTAATTTTGTCGTGTGCTGAAGAACAATGCCAAGAGCTCCACTAGAGCGTTGTGTTTTAAGTTTTCCACCCAAGGTTAGGATTCTGTCGACGATAGTTTTGCTCGGTAGCACAGAAAGCGTTTTTTTTTTCTTATGCCGTAACCATGAACGCCGTATCGCATTGAAAATGTCTGGCTTTCCTTTCCTGTATCGTGATTAAACCCATCAGGTTCTTGGAAGCGACTAAAAAGCGTCAAAGAGATAGTTGAGTGCATGAAAGAACTCGGGCTCGAATCACGCTGGTCAAAATACTGACACCGAGGGTACTATCGTCACATATTTACATGTGTACGTATGCAAGTTTATCGTATTGTGTACTTGTACATAACGACGTACTTAGCCTCTTTTCCCTGGCTGGGCAGATAAAATCCTCGCTAGGCCTCTTGTCATCTCTGCCTCTTTGCCAAGAAATACTAGAACCTTGGCCCGTGTCGTATACGTATGTACATACATAATACATGTACATACATACTGCACATATGTACATATACATTATGTATCGTGCTACATATGTCGTTCCTCTCAACTTCCATTTTTCCCGTTCAATGCTGCGCCTCCTCAAAGCCAAGCCGCCGGGTTGGTTGGGTAGCTTTCTTTTTTGAAATTCTCTGCAGGCCTTGGCTTTTTTGATATCTGCCTCTACAAACACACAACTTTGTCTTCTTCATCAATCCAGTCTTCCTTCTCACTTCTTTTCCTTGCAATCAATCTCTTTGTTCATAGCTTGTCTATTTCTCCCCGCAAATCATAAGCATGCAAGCTTAGGCAGCGCCATTTCTGAGCTACATACTTACATACACACATACCACTCACTACCATTAGCAAGCAGTGCTACTTGCTACTGGCTGATAGTAGATACTACTACATACACACTACTATATACATACTATACATATACTACAGTACTACTTGTACCAAACTCATAGCTCCCATTTCTTTCTTCCTACAACATCAAGGCACAATCTCCAGCCAAACATCAACCCGCCATATCTACCCACAGCCATGTTCTTTTTCTTTACCTTTGGCGAACACACGTTTCGCAAAGAAGTTTCCGACTATCGCGGCGTAGTCTGCCAGTGCCATAATTGCGGCAACATGAGCGGCCGCGTGCTCAAGTCGAATCCGTGGTTTACTTTTTGCTTCGTGGTATGCTTTTCTTTGTATTTGTATTCGTCTCTCGGGCTCAATGGCCACAGCTAACCACGAACAGCCCGTCATCCCGCTCTCTCTCAAGGGCTACACTGATATCTCATGCCACATCTGCAACTTTGCCCAGCCGCTCGCAAACCGCCCCGACGTCCAGGCCATGATTGGCGGCGGCGGTAACCCCGGAGCCGTTCCCATGCCGCAATATCAGGGAAACCAGGGCTGGCAGCAGCAGGGACAGCAGGCGTATGCAGCCGGCGCCAATCAAGGCCACCATGCGCAGTATGTGCAGAACCAGACCGGATACCCGGCGCAACAGGGCTCGAAGCCGCCCGGCCAGTACCAGTAATGAATCTGGTTCTTTGATTTTTTTGTCTTTTCCCTTCCTGTTTCCCTGGCCGTCTTTGTTTTGCCGTCTGCCTTCACGTCTTATGTCTTATGACGCTTGTATTTTTTTTTGATATGCCTCGGTCTTGTGCCGGCCACTCTCGTTTTGTTTTCCTTTGCTGCCTCTTTCAGTCGTTCGTCATTCCTGGCTTTAATAGTAATGCAAAATATACCCTCGCTTATGTTATCAATATTGCTCTCAAATGACGTAGCCATTGCTTGCCAGTCATCCAGTCCAGGTATTGTAATCCAACAATAAAGCAATATACCTACTATAGTGCTCGTAGTGGCCTCGCAAGTCGGCTCACAGTGGCCCATGCCTCCTGGAACCGCTCGAGCGCAAAACAAACGCCCTGCAATCCAGCTTCTAGTAGCTCCAATTCCAGTGCCCGCCGCACAGGGCTCCACTAATCGTATGCACTGAAACAGTTCGCCAGGCCTTGGTTTTTGCCTCTTAACGATCGTCAGCTTCTGATTTTTTCTGGTTGTAGCTTTTCTGCGCATCTAACTAACTGGGCTTGATGCTCTTCTCTTCTCTTCGTCTTGTCCAACTCAATCTTGCTTTTCATCATCATCATCATCACCATAGCCATCTAAGCTGCTTTGGGCGCTGCACATTATCTATTCCTCTATCGTTATATCCTAATATCTATATCTATATCTGCGCAAGCCCGGCGTTTGGGACACTATCATCGTTATTCACGTCACCTTGTACATGCATCGTTCTTCCGCATTCAGCAAATTGGAGATACTTGCTTTGTGATTTCAGCGCTCAACACCCACACACTGCCATTCAATATGCCAAATCGACCCGGTTCCTCTGTACGCCGCGCTCATCTCAGCCCTCGGCTAACCCATTCATTCACTAACCCTTTTTTTTTTCTAGGACGGTCGTCGCGACCCCAGAAACCCTCGCGCCAGACCCGCCAGTCAAACCCAGGGCATCTCCGTCGACTCAGTGCTCGGTTTCACCTCCGAAATCCCCTCTGGCCAGCCTCGCGGCCCGCCCGCCCCCGTCGCCTCTCCCATCACCGCTAGCGCCACCACTCCCGTATCTGCCCGCACCACCGCCGACTTGCGCGCCAAACGCATCAAACCGCCACCCTCCGCAAAGCTACCCGCCCTCCAAACCCGCCTGAACCAGCGCGTCCCGCAGCGCTCCACAAAGACCACCGAGAAACTCGTTCTCCTCCCCGATGACGCTGAGCCATCGCTCCCTGGCCCCGCAGACCCCTCGGACCCCTCGGACCCCGTATTGTCCAATCGTCGGCCGCTGCGCGACGAGGAACTCGACACGCTGAAAAAAGGCGGCGCCATCCACGGCCGCAGCTATGCCGAGTGGCTGCCGAAAAAGGACCGCAGCGATGGAAACGTCGCGCGCCTGACGGCATACTGCGGCGCCCACGGCTACAACGTCAAAGCCGCATCCAAGTTTCTGCGCGAAACCCACGGCGCAAAAGTCAAGCTGTACGACGACTGTCTGTATGCTATTTACGCCCTGCCGCTTTTGCCCGGCAGTGACGGCTTTCGTGTGCGCAGCAGACCCATTCTGAAAGCTCCAGGGTCATCGCGCACTGTTCTCGACGACGAAATCGAGCGGAGCGAGCAGCGCGTCGATCACTCGGCCTTCCTAGGCTTCCAGGGCGACGGCGCCACCGACGATGGCTACCTTGTTTCTTCGGGAGGTCCTGGCAGTAATGGCGACATGCCGCCGCTGCCACCACGGCCGAACGGGATGAGTCCTGGTGGATACTATGTGGGCGAGGACGGCGAAGAGCCGAGCATCAGCATGCTCAGCCGGCTACCGCCCAGCACGAATTTGTTTGCCGAGATGTTCATCTTCTCCTACGGCGTGGTGGTGTTTTGGAACTTTAGCGAGCAGCAGGAGCGTCTAGTTCTAGCAGACCTTGAGTTTGCTGACCACGACGACACGAGCAGCGAGCCCTCCAGTCCATCTGCAGGTCACTCTGCGGCATCGCATACTGCCGGTGGCAACAGTGGCGGCTCGGGCAATGCCGATGGCGAGCCAGACGAAGACGCCCTGGTGCTGATGCCGCTGGACCAGGATGACTTTGAAACGGAAGAATTCCACTTTGCGTATAGCGCCGATGTGTCGCGGCCGCGGATCTTTAATGACATGATTACGCTGCTGCCTGGGTCGGACCATATGATTAAGCTGACAATCAGCCACGCAATTGCGCAAAGTACCAAGTTGTGCTACTTTGAGGAGCGCATGACGCAGACGCTGAGCGCCACGCAGAGCATTCCCAAGGAACTGGCCAAGACGGGCCAGCTGGTGATGAAGCGTGAGACGATTATGAGCATCATGGGGCAGTTGTTCAAGAGCCGCGTCGAGCTGAATCTCTGTACGTTTTCTTTCTTTCTGTCTTTTCAAGAAAAGAAAAACACCCTCTTTACTATCTTTCTCTCTCTTCTACGCGCCGTTACTAACACATCTGAACAGCATCCAATATTCTCGACACACCCAAGTTCTTTTGGGACTCGGAGCCCACGCTACACCCGCTGTACTCGGCCATTCGCGAATACTTGGAACTCGAGAACCGCATCCGCGTGCTCAACGAGCGCTGCCAGGTATTCCTAGACCTGACGGAGATCCTCTCCGACAGCATTGCCGACAGCAACATGAGCACCATCACCTGGATCATCATCATGCTGATTGTCGTGTCCATCATGGTCACTGTTACCGAGGTTCTCATCCGCGTCAGCATCCTGCGCAAAAACAGAGACCCGCTACCCGCCGCTGCCGCCGCTGCGGAGGCCCTGGCTGGCGTCGATGCGGAAAAGACTGGGCTGGCAAAGGTGCTGGCCGAGGACTTGGTCAGGATGAATATCAGCGTGGAGGATTTGCGCGCGTGGAGTCAGCTGTGGACGCCGACGCAGAGGGGCGCAGTGTGTGGAAGCAGTGTAATTGGCGAAACATGGAAAGAGGATGAGCTGTGAATTTGCTTGTTTCTTTCTTTGTATGTTGGTTAGCATTCGAGGGCAGTTCATGGGAGGGGGCATATAATGTATAGCATCATTCACCACCACCACTAAAAACGTATCTTCAACCATTCCATTCATCCGTTAATCTAGTAAAGCTCTTGACGAAAACCCACTTATAACTTGATATATGTATACAATATCCAACAATTACAACTACGCAACAGCAGAGATATCACGAAAACCATCAAAAAAAAAAAACAAAAAAAAAGCCAGGAATTGAACAAGACACAGAAAAGAAAGACGCCTTGAACCATTCAAACAAGAAGAGAAAACAAATAAAAACAACCCGCAACATCCCGCTCCGTCTACTCGCTGTCAATGTCCTTGAGCACCGTGTACGGAATCTCGTCGCCTCTGCGGAACATGCGGCGGAACAGCCCAATCGAGGCGTAAATCCACGTCACCGGATCAAGCTTGCTGCCAGGGAAGCTAATCGGCTTGCCAGGCTTGACGTTGCGCGCATCGTCCATGTACTGCGGCCGCTTCCAGAGTTTGAGCAGCAACGAACTGACAACCACGCTGACCGACGAGCAGGCCATGGCGGCACCGGCGGCCATCGGGTGCAAGTGCAAACCAAGAGGCAGGAACAAGCCCATAGCAAAGGGCAGGCCAACAACGTTGTACAGGCACGCCCAGGCCAGGTTCAGCTTGATGCGGTTGAATATGGTGCGCGACAGGTGCAGGGCAGACGGGATCGACATCAAGTCGTTAGGGCGCATGAGCACAATGTCGGCGGCTTCCATGGCAACATCAGTGCCGCTGGCCATTGCGATGCCAATGTCGGCAGTGGCCAGGGCAGGAGAGTCGTTGATGCCGTCGCCAACCATGGCAACTATCTCGTCCCTTTGCTGCATTTCACGCACAATCTCCTGCTTCTGGTCGGGAGTCACACCGGCATAGACGTCGTCGGGGGCAATACCAACAGCGTGGGCAACAGCAAGAGCAGCGGGCAGCTGGTCGCCAGTCACCATTGCTGTGCGAATGCCCAGATAGTGCAGCACGGCAATCGTGGCATAAGCGTCCTCTTTGATAGTATCAGCGAGGCACAAGTATCCAGCGTACTCGCCGTCAATGGCCACAAAAATGTTGGTCGTGCCGGTAAACGAACGCTTGCCCTTGATCTCCAGCGAGCTTTCGCTGTCGCGGATGACATCGTCAGACAAATCAACAGAGTTGGCAAGAAGGAATTTGGCAGAGCCGATGAGAACTTTGTAGCGCGTACGACCCGAAGAAGCTGGCTCAACAGTCGCAGAGACACCCTTTCCGACAACTGTTTTGAAGTCACCCACGCTTCCGTCAACGCTGGACTCGGGGTCAATGTTAAGCTTGCTGCGTGCAGCGTTCATAACTGCCTTTCCAACAGGGTGCTCGCTGCCCATCTCGGCAAGACCGACAATCATCCACCACGTTCTGCTCTTGACACCACCGTCATTCCAAGCACTAGCCATCTTCATACGATCAACAGTCATCCTACCCATAGTCAGAGTACCCGTCTTGTCAAGAACCACACGTGTGATGCGCGTGGCAGTCTCCAGAGCAGCTCCACCCTTGACCAGAATACCGTTAGAAGCGCCAACTCCAGTGCCAACCATTACGGCAGTGGGAGTCGCAAGACCAAGAGCACAGGGGCAAGCAAAGACAATGACAGAAATGCAGAGCTTCAGGCAAACCAGAGTGCGGCCACCGTTATTCGCGTCCATAAAAATGGTGGGCGGGTTTTTGAGAACGTGGCTTAGAACCATCCAGCCGCAAAAGGTGACAAGACCCAAAGACAAGATAACAGGCACAAAGTACCCCGCAACCAAGTCAGCCAGCCGCTGGATAGGGGCACGAGTGGTCTGGGCATCTTGAACAAGCTTAACAATCTGACTGAGCTGAGTATCGCGGCCGGCACGAGTGACGCGGAAATCCACACGGCCGTGGCCGTTGACAGTTCCGCCAATCAGATTGCTGCCCTTCTTCTTTTGCACCGGCATAGGCTCACCAGTAACCATGCTCTCATCAACATATGTCTCACCACGGACAAGAACACCATCGGCGGGAATCTTGTCACCAGCACGCAGAATAACAATATCGCCAACCTCCAGGAGCTCGGTAGCAATGTGGCGCTCATCAGCGGCACTAGTAGAGCTGTTGGGGCCTGGAGTTCTTGGGGTTCTGGGCGTCTTGGGCTCAGAGTCCCACGTTTCCGCACTCTTCTCGGCAGCAATCGGGTCGACGTATATGGTGGTCATAGTAGGAGCCAGCGACATCAGTTGCGAAAGCGCCTTGGAGGTCTGGCCCTTGGCACGGTTTTCCAGGAAACGGCCGAGGGTGATAAAAGTAATTAACATAGTGCTCGTGTCAAAGATCGTCTTGGGGCGCGAGTGAGGAGCCCTGCACACAGCATGCATCATCAGGAAGATGCTGAAAAAAAAGGCACAAGAGGTACCAAGAACAACTAGCACATCCATGGTGGGGGCCCTGTGCTTCAGGCCCTTGTATGCCGACACGTAGAAGCGCTTGCCAATGCCAAACTGAATGGGAATAGTCAGGGCGAGGCAGATAACATCGCCCAAGAATAGACCTGGAAGTAACTGGAACTTGCCAATGTCAAGAGCTGGTATCATGGGAAGAATCATGTTCAAAAAGAAAACGGGAATGGCAAAAGAAACCGAAATCTTAAACGCCCGCTGCCACTCATTAATTTCGCGAGTCTTGGCCAGTGATTCCAATTGTGAATTGTTGTCGTCGCTATCGGATATCAACGCATTGACGCCCTCCTTCTCAACCGCCTCCACAATGGCGCGCAGGCCAACAACAAGCTGGTTGTGTGCAACCGTTAGGCGGCATGTTGATTGGTTGACTGAGACACTGCTGACTCCGTTCAAGTCCCCCACGCTCTTCTCCAGCGCCGCAGCGACAGAAGCAGTCACGTTACCATATAACTTGAACTGCGACGTTGTCGAGGTTGACGATTCTGAAGCTTCCTTCACGGATGACAAGATAGTAGCCCCGAACCCACGATCCTCTATGGTTTCGACGATAGTATCTGTGCTAAGTTTTGAAGGGTCGTGTGTGAGAACGGCGCGCTCGGCCAAGAGACTAATGTTGAAACGGAGAAGACCATCGACACCAGCGAAAGCGCTCTCAACAGCCGATGTACAGGCGCCGCAAGTCATTCCCTCGATAGCGACGGTTGTGGTGGCTGTGCAGTTTTCGGTGGTAGCGATCGCCGCGGGTTTTCCGGAAAACATCTCGGAGTCAGTGATGATAGCGCCAAAGCCACGATCCTCAATCATGTCAACAATTTCCTCTTTGGTGATAATGGCAGTATCGTGCCGAATAAGCGCTTTTTCCAAGGTCAGGGAGATGTTGAAGTCGAGAACACCAGCGACACCCTCAAAGGCAGATTCGATAGCCGATGTGCAGGCGCCACACGTCATGCCCTCAATTGCGATAGTGGTGTTAGCAACGGTGCCATTCTTTTGCGCCTCGCTAAATCGGGACTTGAATCTCGGGGTAAGCGGCGTCGGCAAGTCTGAAGAAATAATTTCGGCGTCGAATCCGCGGTCCTCGATGATTTCTTGAATCTTCTCTGCTGAAATAGTTGAAGTGTCGTGAATAACTACGGCGCGCTCCATTACAAGACTAACGGAAACGCTCTTAACTCCCGCCACTCCGTTAAGACCGCTTTCAATGGCCGATGTGCATGCGCCGCATCTATCGTTGGAAAATCATTAGCATACATTCATATTTCTGGAAATGCCTGTCGCATGCCATGCGCAAGCAACTGTGAGAGCATAACCACCAAGTTGCATAAAGCGACACCATGTATTTCATATGGCCAGGGTCGGTCACTCAAAACTCTAGAGAACTAAGATGCAGGGTTTACTCACGTCATACCGCCAATTTTAACGGTTGTCGTCGCCATGTTGACGATAAGTTAACACACTGTTCAGTGGAAAACGTCAAGTTGGTAGAGAATAAAGCAAGAGGAAAGGAATATGGATCAAAAAGATAAAAGCCCAGCCAAAAATAAAAATAAAAATAAAAAAATAAAAAAAAAAGCGTCCGGCCAGATATTTTATAGTATCAAAACAAGCTTTGAAGAGATTCCTGATATGTAGCTACCAGGAAAGCTAACTAGAGAAAAAGAAAAAGTCAGGTCAGTTGTGATGATATGCTGGGTAAGAGAGCGGAAGTGTCAACAGAAAAACGGCAGGAAACATGGAACGGTATTCAGTAAGAAAAGACAGATCCGGCTTGGCCCTGGCTTTTGTATCTTGAGGTAAGAACAAACCGACAGGTTCTGGACAAAGTGCCCACCACTCTCTCTGCGCAAGGGACGAAAAACTCGCGTCAGGCTGGTAAGCGGTGCTTTTTTGTCCGTCTGTTCCTGAAGGGATAAAATGTCTTGCGTAAAGAGGATATTTTGTCTGGGGTGGCTGATAGCTCTGGCGTAACTTGTAACGAACCTTTCTTTGTTGGCAATGCCTTTGACTGGAAAGTATAAGAGAAAATAAACTGCGAAGAATACTGATGTTCGGAAGCAAAGCAAACTGCCTGTCCTGCAGACCAGATATGTACGCAACTATTCCCGGTGATGGACGTAGGCTGGCAACACTCGGACAGCAAACATTGACTTAATGCTTGTGTAAACCCGCAAAGGTGATGAGGCGTCACTAGTGTATTCCCGCTTTGTACCGAAGGATGTGCTGCTTGTACCAAATATGTATGTATATATGTATGTACTTGTATTTTTTTCGCTGACTATCGTAAGCAATATTCCCCTAGCTCGGAGGCTGGAACTCAATGGAGTGTCGTGGTCGATGTTTGCTTGCAATTGTTTGCTCGTGGATGAACAGAACAACCTCTTTGCGCTGGGCAGTTGAGGGTCGGGTGAATCGGGATGGTAAGAATTAATTATTAATAAAAAATGCGTAAGAAATTTTGAAAGCGCCAGGCTCACAACTCGAGAAAAGAACAGTGAATGACGTGTGATAAAATTATGGCTGATACCCAAACCATGACAAAAATGACGCTCAGCGCAGATTTGGTTGAAGCGAAAGAAAGGAAAGAAAACAAAAACAAGAAAGAGGTCGAAATATTCACTCCTTAATATGAGAAGACTGTGCCAAGTTTTTTGGCTCAACTTTCATGAGGCAAGCGCGCAGGTTTTCGTTCAGGGTTAGACTTAGCTTCTACTTATGTGTACATATCTAAGTAAGCCAGTGACATCTAAAACTACAGGGTTAAGGATAGAGAACAAGACAGCTCCGATAATTTGTCAAGGAACCTTAACCTTGGTTATGTTGTTGTATTGCTCTCAACCTTCTTGCTGCTTGGCCCGTTCAGAAGCTTCTTCCTTTCCATCCCGAGCCCCTTTGATTTCAATTTAAGAGTCCAAACTGAATTGGGGCGCCAACTTCCCAGTGTCCTGAAAGGCCAAGAAATTGAAATTGGCAGTAAAAAACTCCCGATGCAAGGAAATTTCAGAGAAACAAATCGAAAACTACATACTTGTACGCAGGTAAGTATACTGAGTATTCTTCCCATATTCTCTGTTGTTCTCTCCCAAACAAGCTCCTCGTTTCATCTTGCCTTTGGCTAACAAATCCTCAGTAGCCAGCGCGTTTAGATGGTCCACAAGGTGCATTTTTCGAAACAGAGAGCCCGTAGCGCTCGCTCAGCACTGGCATCCCCATGTCAAGTTTGGAATTCTATCCACCAATATACGTATACATATGTATGTACTACGTACGCAGTATGTATGTAGCGCTTTGTTAATATAATACACTTAGTGATACTAAGTACTACGTATCTTTTAACAAATCGAACAATGGACATCATGCATTTCTAGAATTCTGTAACCATCAAGTTGTGCAAAAGGTTTGAATTTCATGCTGGGATCAATGGGAGCTCTTTGCGTGAATAAGTACACACTTAGGGTTACTTTCATACATCTATGTACATGCATACATGTACTGGTATGTGCGTATGGACTATGTACAAGTCTTGCAAGCCTCTTCTTAGCCAAAAGACTACTCAAAAAAAAGTTAAGCTAAGAACTCCGATAATGGATCAGAAGGGTTTCGAGATCATTAGGGTTGGCAGCTCTTATCCAAGTTCGGATTTTAAATGTAGCTCAAGTGACATCAGCATTGAATTCCTAGCCTTATTACTGCCCCGCCAAACATTTTACAAGTATATCAAACAATTATTTCTCTACTTCTCAACACATACACATATTCCCAGTCAACAACCATTATCATAATGTCTCAACTCCAGACACTTTCGGCGCTCGAGGTATGATCAATCATTGCACAATCCGCAGTCCGTTACGCTCCATAGAACGCCGTCTAACGCCTATATACTATAGCCGTTCATTGTTCTCAGTAAATCAGCAACATCGTCCATCACAGCTGCTGAGCTTGTCACTCGTGCTACTTCCGACCCCAAGACCTTTGTTTTCGCCGAACTTCTTGAAACCGAAAGCGTAAAAAACCTCGCGACAAGCGATAAGGCCGACTACTATAAGCTTCTTCAGATATTCTCCTACGGAACATACCAATCATACAAGGCTGCGGCTGGTCTTCCGGAACTAAACAATGCACAATGCCAAAAGCTTCGCCAGCTTTCATTGTTGACATTGGCGCAAAACCCGGAAAACTTGACCTACGCAAAACTGATGGAAGCTCTCGACCTCCCCACAGCCAGAGAACTGGAGAACATTGTAATTTCGGCGGTGTATGCTGGCTTGCTAGATGCGACCCTGGACCCCCACCGACAAGTGGTTGAAGTCAACAGTGTAGCTCCACTGCGCGACTTAGCTCCCGGTGGAATCGAACCTCTTCTGGCCGTACTAAAGCAGTGGTCTGGCCGCTGCGCTGATACCCTCAACGACATTGAAGCCGAGATTTCAAAGATTAAAGCGGCAGCAGCGCAGCGCAAAGAATACAAAGACTTCCGAGAGGCCAACTACAACATTCAAGCAATGAAATCTTCAGAAGATGGTAGTCCCCTGAGAAAAGGATTGCCTCAGAGACTAGGTTCCTCAAATCTGCCCAACATCCGCAGTCGGCAGGTTAAGAGAGCTCAGGCTGCCCCAGATGGTATGGATTTAGACTTGGACGAGGATCAAGAACAGAAAAAGCGTACAAGTCGCCGGAAACTTTAGACGCATCCTGAGAGAGGCCTTTGTGTATTTAGCACTTGGACCAAGTACGATCTGTACTACATACATACATATACGCAATTGAATGGTTAAATGCTTGAATGGCTAAATGTTTGAACAACTTTCTAAAATCAAAAAGCCATTACATGACAATTCTTCGTATTTGATTGTCTTGGCTAACTACTTGGCTATCTAACATACTATTCTTATGGAATATGGAAGCTCTTCGAGAGATCTAGAGAAAGCTACTACATACTGCGTACATATAGATTATCTGGCAATTGATGCACACGCGTCCGCTAATCGTATCGTATTGCTGATGAAGCCCTAGCGGTGGCGGAATTACGTGTTTGCTTTTCGCGGCAACTAATGACAAAGCGCTAATCGCATACAAGATCCTGGTAATAAAACTGCAAGTCGTACAGTAAACAATGAAGACCCCAAGTCTTGATACTATGTAAGTTAACACGCTAAGTTACTTGCCTTATTGTGTAAAGAGGAAAGTCAACAATTGGTCGTGGGATAGCTCTTTATCGAAATGAGAATAAACAATTGAGCTGAAAAAGCGGCCGTAAAATCACGTACAATACTACTACATGTAGTTAGTGCATACACATATATAGTACTACTACATACTGGCTGAACAAACCTAGATTGGCACTGGATCTAAGAGATGCTATGTGATTTGTTTACGTGCTTGGGACATTGACATGTACAAGAATATATGCATTGTACGTACATATAAAGAATGGTACATACTTAGTTTTAGAAGCCTGGAGAAACATATATGCTTTCATGTATTTGGTATTAGGCAAGCAATAGCAGCAATGTAGATAGTCTAGCGGTAAATAAACGTAGATAACGAGAAGCTACAACCATATGAAGAAACACAAACTCCAAGACCTTCGCAACGAAAAGCACAAATGAAGGGGAAATGACAAGAGAGTGTCCAAGAACAATTCCGTTCACTGGAATCCGCAAGACTGATTATAATAAAATAGCAACAAGGGGGAATATTAACAAAAGTGACCAATGGTATCGAAATAGGTGGTGAGCCTGACAAAGAATAGAAAAAGAAAATGCTATTTTTGTGCATACAGCTGAGAGCTTGTGGTGGCTTAAGCTGTGAAAACACGGATAGCATGAACATGCAAAAAAGACATACAACAAGGAACAAATGGTAAGAGACGTGGGCTTGCAAAAAGACGGCAAAAAGAAGACGAAAGCGAAAGAGGCGCAACACACCTATTATGGTGGGCTTTGTATGTTGGCCTGGTACTCATTAAAATGGAAAGATTGAAAGATGAAAAATTGACGACGCATGGAAGCATCGCGACAAGCTGAAAGAAAGGGCGAAAGTATTATGGTACGGAACAAAAAAGTGAACTGCAGATATTAAGCAGGTAAGTCGTAGATTACAGTCGCTTTCCTGGGACCAAAATGAACAACAGACACAATGCTGCGTCAATGACCACAATCACAAAAAGTAAAGTGATTGCTCTGCGAGTCAACATCTTGCGGACAAATGGCTCTTTGATCCGCGAAAAGTTGAATGGCGTGTATTCACTGAAACCAATGAGCGCCAAGATTGGGTCAAGTGAATACTGGTAAGACGAGAGCATATAGACTCCAATGGTGAATGGCAAGATGACCCAACAACGAGTAAGTCTAGACTTGTCCAAAAAGATAAGGACAAATCCGGCCCAGAAGGCAGCGAATATCGAGAGAAGGCCAATAATAAGTCTGAGAACAAGAGTCGGGGGAATAAGATTGCCCAGAGCCTTTTGTCTGAGAAATCCAGGGAAGGCATCGCGCTCCATCGCCTGAAAAACGTAGTCCTTAGCAACATCGAAAACCTCGGGGTCATCGCGGCCGTGTTCCTGGATTGCAATCGTGATATCCTGAGTGATAGCGCCGGGAAGGATGATCTCGCGCTCAGCGTTGGGCATCAAAAACGTGTACAAAATCTTCTCGGCAGACGCGCGAATGTCTTGGCGGAGAACGGTGTGTGCCGGGGAGTTGGAGTCGGTCAATGCGCGGGGTGAAAGGCCGGGAGAGCCAGTGCCGGGGGCAGGCGATTCGTGGCGGCCGGGAAGGTTTTCAGCGTCCGGGTTGTCGTAATCTCCACGCAGAAAAGCGGACATCTTAGCATCCTGGTCTTTTTCTTTTTGTCTGTCTTTTTCCGAAGTGTACAGATTCGAAGGACCAGCTTCGGCGCCCATGTCCCCCATGCTTTCTAGGATTTGCGACGAGCGCTTAGAGGTGTTGCCCATCTCGGGCGTCGATACCAGTACCGACCGCCGCAACTCTCGCACATAGTGCCGACATAGAGACATGTGCTGCGATACATCTAGCCTATTTAGAATTGGTTAATAGAAAATCCTGGCGTCACATGGCCTACAAATGGCGGGACAGCTGAGTTTTCAGACATACCAAAAGTCAAGGTAATCAACTGATCTTTGCTGATCGCGCATGTAAATGTAGAACGAAAATAAATCAACGGGCGGCAATGTCCGGCGACTCAGAACTTCAAAGAGTTGTGGAAGCCGGTTCCGATTGATATCGGGGATGGGGGATGGCGTCGGTCCGGGCATTGTGAAAGATTGTGGGCTTATCAAGTATCGCGAGATATGTTGCGACTGTGGACGCGCAGAGACGTTCGCATATAATGGACAAAATATATCGTAGCAAAAAAAAAAAAAATAACGTCGTCTTAATTAATTCATGAATGAGAGTATTTAGAAAATCTACACCAGCGCAAGCCCGAAAGGAGAGATGGCTTTCAAATTCGAGAGTTGTTATGACTATAAAATTGAATGGCTGTGAAAAGGGAAAAATGTTTGCCACGCACGAACAACTTCACTGATTTAATTCAACTTCAATCAAAACCTGCAGCAGAATAGAATGTTGCAAGAGAGCTTCTAAAGAATGCGTATACCAGTACGTATATAAAATATAAAGTAGTGGGTCCAAGCGTCGTACCTTTCATCTGCAGGGGTTAAGTATATTTGTACAAGTACAAAGATGCGCTTGGCGAAGCAAATCTTCAGACAATGGATAAAACCTGGTATTCCCGCCACGTGATGTCTAATTTAAGCCACTTATGCACGCCGCATCAGGAGCTTGGACAGTGTGGCGTTGCTTATCTCCACTTTAACGTTGCCGGTGTAAGATTCCACACAAATACAGAAAATGGTAGCCAGTCCACAAAAAACCCTACTAGACTCACGTGACTCTAAAAATCCAGACGCACACCAACGAATCCGTCTGTGAGATTCTCACCAAGTTCCCACTCTGGACCTAGCGATTTCTCAGTTTTGATCTCAACCACCAGACCACTCCATACCCGTCCTGTAAGCCGTACCGTCCCTTCGATAGTCGAAATCTACAGGACCCAGCTGCTGCATTTTTTTTTCTGCAGAGTCTTGTCCGGCTGCTCTTTTTTCTTTGTTTTTCTCTTACAAAATCCTAACGTCATTCTCAGATACAATGGCTCCCACTCAGAAGAAGGGTCGTTCCGCCATTGCGGACGTCGTCACCCGCGACTACACCATCCACCTGCACAAGAAGGTCCGTTAACGAATACACCAATTCCGAGATTAAGCGACGATATTTCGAAGTCACCGACGAAGATCTTACAAATCGTTATCGATGTGGAGGAAATTTTGGTGGAGAAGGGCAAAGTTTTGCTGACTGGGTCATGACAGATGCACGGTACCACTTTCCGCAACCGCGCCCCCAAGGCCGTTAAGGAGATCCGCAAGTTCGCCCAGAAGGCCATGGTACGTTGATATCCCATGGACGCAACCAGGACCGCGATTCGATATATGCACCGCGACCCCGCATGCGACCGCGCCCCACGTTTGTTTGATTCCGACATGCGACGGCCATCCGGATTCCATTATTTTCGACGACATTATGCGAACTCGTACCAATTTCAAACCGACGACACAATTTCAACGCCGACCCGTCCGGCGCTTTATCGAATCGCCTGTCCTGGGTCTGACAAGTTCGACACACCGCGAGTCATGTTGTACTAACATGATATGCACAGGGTACCTCCGATGTCCGCCTGGACCCTCAGCTGAACAAGAAGGTGTGGGAGTCCGGTATCAAGGGTCTTCCCTTCAGACTCCGTGTCCGCATCTCCAGACGCAGAAACGACGAGGAGAACGCTGCTGAGAAGCTGTACTCCTACGTCCAGGCCGTCAACGTGGACACTGTCAAGGGCCAGGTGACCACTGTTGTTGAGGAGTAAACTTGGCTGTTTCTCTCTTCAATAACAAAAAGCAAAATTTTTTATGAAATGAAAAAATAAAAAATTACCTTCCATCTTTTCTTTGCTTTACACGATCAACTCGAGGCAGCACACGCAAACACCAACAATCGGCAGTCACCTCGAGCTGCATATTCGTTTTTGTCGCATTTTCATTGCAGCCGACGGACCGACTTGACATGCGGATATGGCTTTTGAGATATTTTTTATATATTTTCTAGACAACGGACATATACAACAGTTGTCTTGAAGAGGCGCGGAGAATTCTGGGAGGGAAAAAAGGGAAAAGGAGTCAACTTCTTTCATTGTTTTTTTATACACAACCAAGACGGCATATCATTTTTTTTTCGTTTGCGGACAGGGAAAGGGAATATTTAAAAGAGTGTTTTCTTGATTTCTGGATCATGTCGGATATGTGGAAACTTTATATGTTGTTGCGCTTGCTTGGTTGATGATGTATGAAGGATGCATTGAAAGCTGTTGATACGTTCCTGAGAAAATCTCCTCGCCTCGGAATAGTTGTTGGGCTTAAAGAAACCCGGTGTTCTGGTGCGCGTCTGTGTCTGTTTTCTGTTTCTGTCATGAATGAGCCGATTGTTGCTCCGATAGTTCCTTCGTCTCTTGTGCTATTGGTATTCTCTTTGTTACTTGCGAAGAATGTTGAAGAAAGATGCTGGGAGGTAATACATGTATGCGATTTCATGCACGGAATCACAAATGCTCATTCGTCGGCTTTGCGTAAAAGTCCATGAGCCCTATCGTCATGATGGGCATAAAGCAGAATATTCTAATTATCATGTGAAGGACATGTGACTTGGCGTTCCAAGGGTTAAATAGTGACGGATCAAAAGAAAGTTTCTTATCAGGGGAGAGAATCTTCTCTTTCTTCCTGAAAATATGTTTTAGATACATATATCAAATATCAAATTGAGTTTACAGTAGGCAGATCGGACGGCGGTGACGTAGTTAATGTGCAGCTGCATGCAAGTACATTTTTAGTTGTCGGCAATAGAACACCATTGTACTCATGTACGCTTACGAGGTAGAATATTGGGCCTGGGGTGATGCAAGATGCCTGTCATAAAGGTAAAACAAAAGATTGTAGAATACATACAATCGCATTTTTATGCCATTGAACTTCAAATCTAAATTACGATGCTTATTAGGGTACGGAGTACTTTTAAGGGTTTATTGGCGAATGGCCCCACGTCATTCAGGGTTAAGGAGCATAAAGAGTTTAGGGTTTTGAAAACGATAATGCTTGTTTTACTCGTCCTCAAGATCGCGGTGGCGAGCAGTAACCTTTCTCTTGAACTCTGGCATGTCGTTATCCCAAAGTTCAGCAGCCTCACCATTCAGTGGGGAAGAGCTATTTAACTACAGTTAGCTATTTATTCCAACTGTAGAGGAGTAACGTGGTGAAGTACTTGTTGGGTTCGCCAAGAAGGCTCTGGAGACTGAGAAGCACAGTCTGGATATTGTATGCTGCAGTCCACTTATCCTTAAGGATGTCAAGGCAAATACGGCCGGAAAAGTCGACATTAGGGTGGTAAATGGGAGTCTTGAAAAGGACAGTTGGAGGGGAGTAAGGGTAATTGTCGGGGAATACCATGGTCAGACGCAAAACTAGGTCGGCATAGGGCGTGTCATCAGGACCCTCGATTGTAGCATTCCACTTCATGAGATCGCCATCACCATTGGGAAAGGCTGAGATACCCGGGGCTGGTGAGGTCATCATCTGCATGAGCTCATTCTGAAGGCTAACGAGATGGGCGCATGTCAGTGGCAGGGGGTCTTAACATATGCTATAGAAAGGTTGAGACGGGAAAGAAGTAGTATTGCGTACCGCTTGGAAACGTTGGCACCGCTAGACATGATGAATTTAGTGTTGGGTAGAAATGGAGATGTACGGATAAGTTTCGACCGCGTCGTCGGAGAGAGTATGGCAAGAATGGGAGGGAAGATGAATAAACGAAGAGACTTGTGCAAAATATTGATAAATCTGTTGTTGTCGACAGATGGGATTTGAAGGAGGAGAGAAAAAGAGAGAGATTGAAAAAAGAGGCTTTGGTAGTTGCCGGATGAGTTGTACAGAAGACGGGAGAAGTTTTTCCTTTTATTTTATTGTTTCTTGTGTCGGTTTCCAAGTTGAACTTGCCATGTGAATGCTGATGACGATGATGACAGGTGATGCAAGAGTCGAAAGGATGCGGAGTTGAGGACAATGTGTGATGTTAACGAGAGTAATATGCAAAGAACGGCCAAAAAATCAAGTCGCCGTTTTTTTTGTTGTTGTCAAGAGCAAGAAGGCTGTAATAACGATGGGAAAAGGCAAAGGAAGAAAAATGTTGATTTGTTGTGGTTTGCTGTTTACCACAGCAACGGCTTATTTAGTCCTCAAAAAAGGATGATGAGACCCCGTACAACCCTAAGTGGATTGAGGGCACACTCTCCCAACTGGGTTAAATAGCCCTGAGTTGACGGCGCAAGGTTAGGTGGGTTACAGTTGTTATGTTATTTGTAGAATGCGGGTTTAGGGTTATACGGGCTGTTTTGAGGTTTGAGGGCAAATTATTGTAAGAAACAAGGCAGCAACTCCCAAGGAGAAGTACTATACACATCACATGCATGTATTTCACAAACACCATTAAGTACAACACACAAAACTTCTAACTGTCTAATATCTAATTTTTTTTTTTTTTCATAATCTTTGCTTCCTATTCCCATCAGGTCTGGGCCTTGTTAAATATTACCGTCCCGAACTCTTTGCACACCTGCATCATTATACACTCATTTTGCGCTACTACATACAGAGCCTCGCAGCACAATCGCCAACAACTATGGAGGGTTCTCAGCTTTCTATACCACTAAAGTCACCGCCGTTTCGAATCATTTCCAAGACGATTGGCCGGGGCGCATATGCATCGTGAGTCCATGAAGCTCATCTGTCTCCCATACAAAAGCAAGGCTCCTGACCGACGGAAAATAGAATAAAAAAGGCCATCCCGCTAGAAACCAACTCTCCGGTATTTGCCGTTAAGCTCATCCACAAGGAATACGCGCTTAGCCGTGGACGAGTCAGCCGAGCTCAATTGAATCAGGAGGTCGGTTTGCATGAGTTCGTTGGCGTGCATCCAAATGTGATTGAGTTCTTTGCAAGCAAGGAAGACGCAACCTGGCGATGGATTGCCATGGAGCTAGCAGAAGGCGGCGATCTGTTTGACAAGATTGAAGCTGACGTTGGTGTTGAGCCAGACATTGCCCAGCTCTACTTCCGCGAATTGATTGCTGGAGTCAGCTTTATGCATAGCAAGGGGGTCGCCCATCGAGACCTCAAGCCTGAGAATATTTTGATGAGTAAGGATGGCGCGCTTAAGATTGCTGATTTTGGAATGGCCACCATGTTTCGTCACAACGGCCAAACGAAGCAGAGTACATCCGTGTGTGGCTCACCGCCATATGTTGCCCCCGAAATCTTGGAATATTACCCCAAGGATGCGCCGGATGTCGAGCTTCGCGGAAAAAAGATCCCCTATGACCCAGAGGCAGCAGACATCTGGTCGTGCGGCGTGATTCTCTTTGTGCTTCTTGTTGGTAACACACCGTGGGACGAGCCCACCAAGAAGAGCTGGGAGTTTTCAGAGTACAAAAAGACTGGCGGCCACAGCTCAGACCCTCTCTGGAGCCGTGTTCCTAGCGATGCGCTATCGCTGCTCCGTGGAATGATGTGCATCAAGCCCGCAGACCGCTTCAATATGAACAAAGTCCGCCAACATCCCTGGTTTACCCGACACAACCCGCTGCTTACTGCCGATGGAACCGTTGCCGATCCTCTTCACCTTGCTACTCAGCTGCTTGCCAATTTGCGTATTGATCTCAAGGAACTTGCTTCCGTGTCGCCCTCACAGTTAGAAGGCGTGCGTTTGATTTCGTCTCAGCCAGATGCCGCTGCTCCTGTTCTTGATTTTGACTGGGAGCGACCGTCGCTTCGTTCCATGGCACTTGTACCTGTCTCTGCCACCCAGCCGTCGATAGGCACCAAGAGCTCAAAGCCCGGGGATGCTTTTGGTACTCCAGCAGCCCAAAACTCTACCCAGAGAGCGGGACGTGCTCCTGCGGCTGCTTTCTCGCGCACAAACCTGGTCAACGAGCCATTGATGACGCAATTCTCACAGGCCACGCAGCTGCCTATTAGTTTGACACAGGCCGCACGTCGGTTCCGTGACATCATTCCCGCCGAAACGCTGGCGCGCTTTTTCTCGCACGTGCCGCAGCAGCATCTTGTCAATATCTTAGTTAATGGCCTTCACGAACTCAATGTGGCTCATCCAACGCCCAAAATCAACCCCGATCTCGATGCTGATCTGGTGGCCATCATCAGCGTGCGGACGGTCGATGGCCGCCGCCAGACCATGTATGGCCACATTAACATTTCACGATTGCAATATGACGACGGCACCGAGCTCCTGGAAGTCAACTTCATCAAGACCAAGGGCGACCCACTGGAATGGCGGCGCTTTTTCAAGAAAATGGCGGTTCTTAGCCGCGATGCCATTTACGTGCCGGAAGAGGAGTAGAGCCGTTCCCCCGACCCCAACGATGGCAATGCTGGGCCCGACATTTCCTTTCTTGACCCGGTCCGGCGCGAGCGGATGCGAGAGAGGGAGCAGAGCGAAGAGGCCCAGGAGGAAGAGAGAGAAGCCCGCCAACGGTGTCGCGAGAGATTAATGTCTCCACTGCTGGCGCGGGAGGAACTATGTGCCGGAATGGCGGATTTGGCGCGCAAAAGAAAGAGGCGGATTAGCTCGGACGTGCACGGAAGCGATGCCAAGGAATTGAAGACAGGGCCGGATCTGGGACCAGATCGCGAGCCAGAGTTTGCTCCGCAGACATATACAAAGAAACTGGAAGACAAGAACGAGGAACAAAAGCTGGGGGAGGCGATTGGACAACCACCTTCGCAGTACTGGAAAGGCGTGAGTACTATTTAATAACACTGAACGTCAACATGACTGCAGATAGATATCTTTTTTTTTTTTTTAAGATTAAGGCAACTTATGTACAGCAGACGCTGATTTAATCGTTTTTGTTTCAATATGTTTGGGTAAAATAGTATAATGATATATACACAAGACAAGTAATACCTATAGAACGAAATGTACAGCAACAAACGCCAATCCACCAAAAGGAAAAGACCAACAGGTCTTAGAAGCATGAAATCAAACCAAATATAGACGGGAAATATTATCAAAAAGGAAAAAAAAATATGGCCGTAGTAAAGATGTGGTATAGTTCGCCTTGATTATAAGCCCCCATACCGTGGTGACACGATAAGTCTGCGTGTAAAATTTACAGAAGAGCTCGGCGACGGCGACGGCGATGGCGTCGCAGAAGGTGGCACCGCGAGACTATCCCACTGATCTAAAGTTGCCGGATGATACACTCTGCGCGGCCCGGTAAATGGCCGTTCTGGATGAAACTGGTGGCGCGGATGCTGCGGTGGCACATGTTGTTCATGGCGGTGTTCATGTACCACAGGACGTGTCAGCGTCGAGTTTAGGTGCTCACGGGACGTTGCAGGCGATGCGGTGTACGGGTCCATGTGAAGCCGTGTGTCGATAACGGGATGTGAGTGACGTGGCGATGGTGGGTAGCGATAGACGGGGTATTGAGGTCGGGTATAGGCATCGGCGATGGCAAAAGAGTCAAAGGCGACAACAGATTGTTCTGGAACCTGAATATGGGAGAAATGGTGGTTAGACCGTGCATGATGAGCAGGATGGTACCACATTCCACGTCCAGAACCATGTCGATCTTCAACTAGAGGCGCCGGACTATCACGAAAACGCTCTAGATCTGCTTCCATTTCACACAGATGCAAAGTCTTTTGGCCAGCCCAGCTGTCAATCATGCGGGCAATCTCCTTGAAGCCCGGTGTATGGCCGCCATCCTTAATGGCTGCCATTCCACAACTGACAAACAGGAAACAGTGAATCATTTCATGCAAAAACGTTGAAATCAAGAGGCGTCGGTTGAATCCGCCGTCACGGAGGATTGGTTGCGATAGGATGATAAGCGTCTCCAAGCCCCCGCCAATTGCAGCTGGGCGCTTACGCACAGCCGTAGTTCCGATGATATTTTGATGGTACTGTGTGGAGCGGGTATGTGACCAGTCCCAAGCCACGCGACCCTGAAGACGGCCAGCGAAAAAGAGCTCGTTGGCAGAAGAGAAAATGGATGCAAGGGCAGCGTCGTCGAGCTCAAAATCGGCAGCACGAGTGCGAGGAAAGACGAGGGTGCGTAAAATGCGTTCATGTTGTGAGTTGGGCTTCCGGTGTGCCATGGAAAGGTGATCGCGTACGACTTGTGCGGCTTGAGCATCGGTAAGGAGGAGAGGGACAGGCGTGTCACTGCATGATGAACGGCCGGATGATGAAGATGGGGCGCCCGAGCAGTCGTCAAGACCCACTGATATGTCGTCTCTTAACGAATTTGAGTCACTCGAGATTGGCAATCCAGAAGCGGTAGTTTCAGTAGGACCAGTCCATTGCATTGGATATGATATCGGAGGCGCGATACTAGAACTGAAGCCAAGTGCCACAGAGCTCAAGTTCGAGACTCGACTGGAAACGTCACTTGTAGAGCGGGCATGGCCAAAGCGAGTCCTCTTTCGAGACTCGTTCATATCGCCCCGCGAACGCTTGGCAGAAGTCGATGAAAAAAAACCTGATGATGTGGCAGTGGCTGCCTGACCAGGCCACGGAAAAGGCGATGCTGTAGACATGGTGAATGACTAGCTAGCACAGCAGCCAATGCTATGAGGCTGGACACGGCATATCACAGAGACACTAGAAGAACTCGAAAACTCAAGAAGTTGTAATAGAACAACCAAGTAAGCGGTCGATGAAAGAAACTTATCGGTAAAGGTGGAGGGCAAGGGGAAGAAGCAAAGTGACGGCCGTGGAAAAAGGCTGGATGAAGACTGGCTATGATAGCCAAGAAAAAGAGCTGCCGGTTACACACAGCCCAATAAGAGATGCAGCTGCAAAAAGGTCAAGAACGCACACGTCTCTCGTGGTAATCGGTAAACAAACAAAGCCTTTTGCTTTAGAAGTGTAATAGCTTGGTACCAGCTGCTGATGCTGTTGCTGTTGCTGCTGCAGTGTGTTGGCTGGATACGTATCGACACACACAGAACCTGGCAACTTGTTGTTTTGAATACTTGATGCCCAACAGCGACAACAGCAATAATAGCCAGTAACAAGACTTCAAAGTCATAAACAAAGGAAGAGGAACAGGAAAGCAAGTAAAAAGGAGTAGTGTCTAAACACGATGCTAGAACTGGGACTTGAACAGAACAAGAGATAGTGTCTGTAGTCAACAGACAAGACAAGTTGAATGCTGTGGAAAAGAATGGGAAACAAGAAAATCTTTTTACGCGCTCTTGCAAGTTTACGTCTATCAAGTAAAGCCTGCCACATACGAGTATAGTATGTATATACATACATACATACATACATACTGGAAAACAACCCATGCATTTGCGGCAGGAGCAACCACACGAGACAAAAAAAGCGAGCTGGCAAGATACAAAGCCCGCATATAAGTTGTCTTATTCTGTAGCTTCCCCGAAGAGGCGGCTTCCTTTGAACATGCATGGGCAAGTGGCAAGTTTGTACAAACATGTATGTATGTATGTATGTATGCATATATGTATGTATGTATGTATGTATGTATACGTAGTTGTAGGTCCACAAAGGGAAGGATTGATCAACTCCACAACGTATGTACATACTTGACAACAAACAAACTAAGCAATTATGTACTGTTAGAGTCCCGTGACGGAGTTACCGGTATCGCTAGGCGGAGTTGTGAGCGGGAAAGGTGTAGATCGTGGGAAATCAACGCAAGATCCGATTAACCCCCATGATGTGAGGTACCAATCAAAGATTCCAGTACTTGAGCAATGGAAATTGAGACCGACGAAGGAAAGAAAGCGTATGAGCTGTCCTTCGCCAAAACCTGTGTATGTATTCCAAGGAGTCATATATGTACATAGATACTACATGAGTACATACATACGTCGATGGGCATGTGTACAATCATTATTCTTTAATTTTGTTTTGAAGAGGCCCCTGATTTCCTGATATGGATATTGTGTAAGTGTCGCGTGTCTTGGTTGAATGCCCTTTTCCTCTCTTAATTCAGCTCGGGCTTTACTGTACTACTTAATTCCCAACAATTTTTTGCATGAATACATAAATCAACAAGAAAACCATGCGCCCAAGATACAAGCACAAGTTATAGTTAGTTATGGAGGGGGGGAACGAGAAGGAGGAATGAAATCTTGTTAACAAAAACCAACTCAGTGATGCGTTGTCATTTTGCTGTGTTGTAACTTTTTAATTGCTTCACTTTTGTTTTTTTTTTATTCCTATTTTTTTTTCCCGAAATATGTCACTAATAATGACTCTAATTCCTCCTCACGGGCCATTTTAACTAAGTTTTTTTTTT
>CM069899.1:3425150-3473203 GCA_036034705.1 Thielaviopsis punctulata | reverse complement strand
CTCTCTCCGGACATGGTGACTTCGCAGCCTACCACACTCGCTTTGGCCACGAAGACGCGGTCCTCACCTGCCCCCTCTGCAGCTCAGATACCTCCCCGGAGCACATCTGGGTCTGCCGACATAACCCCCAGCGAATCCACCCGAGCCTCTTCCAGAAGCTCGTGGTGACGAAGAAGGGTATAAACTTTCTGGCGAAGAAAGTTGCCAAGTCCCCTCCGCGGTTGCTCATGCACCGCCGCAAAGCGCCTAACCATGATGCGCAAGCCACTGACGAGTCCGGGTCCTCGTGATCCCTCTCGTCTTCTCTCTGTGTAGCCCCCCCTATTTTTGTTTCTTTTGCTTCGTGTTTGTTGTTTTGTTTGCGGGATGGGTGCTACGAGCCTTGTTGGAAGGCCATGCTTATTTTGTGGTGTCATTACACTTTTTTAGGGTAGGGACGTATATATGGTTTTGCTTTTGATGAGGTGCTGTACGTATATATTCAGAAAAGCTATCGTATGTAGCCTAAAGCTACTCGTACTACGTAGACAGGATCACAATGACGCTCACTCTCTCTTCCACCAATGAGCTGATATTGACAGTTGTCTGCTACCCCAGCTTTTTAATCGAGGTCAAACACCACAGCTGTCGTATGTAGCCTAAAGCCACGCGTAGACAGGATAATCAAGACTCTCTCTATTGACAGTTGTGGACCTTCAATATGTGGACTTTCAATATATTATAGTACAAGATATCCTGCTAGAGTTTCGCTCCGCCATGGCTCATAATATTCCTTTTTTCCAACTGGCGCACAGTATCCTCCTTACTCCGACTCAGACAGAAACTTCTCGCAGTCCAGGGCAGCCTGGCAACCCGAGCCAGCACTGGTAATGGCCTGTCTGTAGCGCTTGTCCTGCACGTCACCAGCAGCAAAGACACCCTCGATCGAAGTCAGCGGCGTGCCGGGGGTGGTGACAATGTAGCCGTCCTCGTCCAGCTTCAGCTGGCCCTTGACCAGGCTGGTGGCGGGGTCGTGGCCAATAGCGTAGAACAGACCGTTGGCATCAATAGTCTCGGTCGCGCCGGTGGTAGTGTCCTTGACAACCAGCTTAGTCATCAGGCCGTTCTCGCCCTTGATCTCGGAACCGGCCGAGTTGAAGCGTACGGTAACCTTCTCGTGCTCCAGCAGACGCTTGGCCATGGTCTTGCTAGCGCGCAGGTGGTCCTTGCGCACCAGGACCGTGACGTGGCTGCCGTACTTGGTCAGGAAAAGAGCCTCCTCGGCGGCAGAGTCACCGCCGCCAATGACGACCAGCGGCTTGTTGCGGAAGATGGGAACGGCACCATCACAAACGGCGCAGGCCGAAACACCGTTCTGCCAGTACTCCTCCTCACCGGGCAGGTTCAGACGGCGGGCCGAGGCGCCGGTAGCAATGATGACGGAGTCGGCGGTCGAGGTCTCGTCGGGGTTGAACTCGGTGCTGTACTTGAAGGGGCGCGAAGACAAATCGAGCTTGGTAACGGTGTCGGTGATGATCTCGGTGCCAAACTTTTCCGACTGCTTGCGAAGGTTGTCCTGTCGGGTGCGTTAGAATTTTGGGTTGAGCGAACATGCATGCTGTGAGGGGCGTACCATCAGTTCCTGGCCCATGATGCCGTCAGGGAAACCAGGGAAGTTCTCGACCTCGGTGGTCGTGGTGAGCTGGCCGCCAGCAGCAATGCCGTTGGCCATGAAGCCTTCATACAGAACAGCTACAGGGTTGTTAGCTTTGTCTTTGTTGCGTTACGGACACTTGATGGAAAAGAGCTTACGCTTCAGTTCAGCACGGGCCAGGTAGACGGCGGCCGTGTGGGCAGCGGGGCCCGAACCAATGACTACACCACACGCTTGTTAGCAAAGAACCAGGCACATGCAGTGTCCAAGTGTCTGGCAAGACATACTGACAACCTTGCTGTGCATGTTGCGGCGCGAAGCTTTGGAAGTAGACGAAGTCAAGGACAAAGACGAAGGAGAATAGAAGGTTGTAGGCCTCTGAGTCACGGCAAAAGTAGCAGCAATAGAAAGACCAGTCGCGGTGCGAAAGGTCCGTTTAATAGCAGAGGAAAACAGCTTGAAAGATTTTGGGGGGGTGATAGCAAAGTGGGAAAAATAGAGACTGGCAACGGATTTGTCAAAGGCGAGGATGAAGTAGAAAATAAAAGTTGCATGTATTAAGTATTATGTATACACTTGCAGAAAGCAAAACAGAAAAGAAAGAAATTGAAACCCTTCCAAAACCCGCTATAAACTCAAATTCTAATGCGCTCTAAAGATTTCATGCTTGCGCCATATGTACATATGTACATACGCACCCAACACCAAAACTGCCGCTAAAATAAACAGGCACCAGCTCGCCATTAACGGAAGAGCCGCTAAGCTTCGATAGCGATAGCTCGAATTGAATAGAGGGGCAGGCCAGGGTTCTTGTACTGCAGTCGGGTATCGGCTAGGGTTCCCCCGTTTTATTCAGCATAATTTGCCCTCTATAAACATGGATTTATCTTCAGTTAACATGACAAAATCCCCCAAAACGGCCGCATCGGGATTCTCAGGAAATTTGATGTGTTTCTGACAAATCCGCCTTGGAGAAAGACATGGAAATCAACAACAAATCGGTTTCACAAACGGACTGAATGTGGAAAATGCATATATACATACGTAGTACATGCATACGTAGTAAAGGAACAAGTCACGGAAATCAGAGACAAATGTAAGAATGAAGACGCCAAGGGACTGAGGCTTGAGGAAATCGACGCCGAAGTTTTTCAATCTGATAAGAAAATACCCAGTGAAGAAAATACCCAGTGAAGAAAAAGAGAAAAAAAAAGATAGACATTCATGTTACCCTAGCACATTCTATGCAAACCCTAACTACATTCACCTCCGATCCTCGCCCGGCGGCAAGCTTCTGTCCCGCTTGCCAAACTGCGCGCCTAGCGAGCCAATATCGCGCTTGAAGAAGTTGCTAAAGTTTTTCAAGTTTTCGTTAATCGTCGTTTTTTCCAGGCCCTGGACGCCTGCCTTGTCTGTGCCCATCTCGCGAGCGGCACTTAGCAGTTTTTCGCCGAGAGACTGTGCGTCGAACTTTTGCAGGCCACTGCCGCCCGGTCCAGCACCAGAGAGTCCAGGCGACATGCCGCCGCTGGCGCCGGCCCCCGACAGACCAAGAGTAGTATTGCCGAGGCCACCGCCCGCAGGGTTCATCAGTAACGAGAGCAGGGCTGAGTTCTGCACGAGACGATCGCGGGAAGAGGGCCCATCGCGGTGGATGGCATAGAGCTCCATGAGATGCGGCTGATCCGACTTGCGCACGCCCTTGAGCTCAAGGATCTTGCGGAAGTTTGTGTCGGAGCGGTCTGCAATGTGGATCAGGTAGGCCTGTACTAGCGCCTCGGGCGGTGACGGCCGAACTTGCATAGTCTTGAGGAGCGGATCGACTTTGCCCATGATCTGGTTGACGCGCCTGACAAAACCCGCAGGGGGCATGTGTGGCTCGCCAGAGGGGTTGTGGAAGGCAAGCAGCGTCTCAAAAGCTTTGGTAAGGACGTACTTGTCTAGGAGCATCTACTTGGGCGTCAGCAACGACATCATTGTGCAGCGTGACTTGATTTAGTGTGTTTGCTTACCTGCTCAGCTCCAACCTCCGACACCGGCTGGCATTGCATCACATTCATTATAAACGTATTTGCAATGTGCTCAACCAGATTGTCGCAGAATGCACGGGCATACTGAGTCTTGAAAATCATTTCCAGAATATCTTTGGCCTTGGCATTGACCTGCCGCACCAGCTCTCCAACATATGTACTTTGGTCACCCACGCTATCCATTGTACTCCAGTTTGTGTTGCGCATTTCTCGCCATGCTGCCTGGGTCTCAGCATCTACAGAGCGCACCAGTGTTAAAAGTGATGCACTAGCCACGCCAAGAAATGTGTCGGATTGCGATGAAAGGTCAACCTTATCGGCGATATCCGCATCAATGCGTTTCTTGATGCTCTCTTCCAGTTGAGTGGCATTGATGCTCCAAAAGTCGGCCGTGTTTAGTACAAGGATAATGTCCTGAACTGATGCGCCATTGGTTTGAAGAACATTGTAAAGAACCTGCTGGGCGTAGTCATCGAGGTACTTGGCAAAGATGCGCGTCAGCTCAAGCAAACGATCGCTTGTAGACAGCTTAGCACACTGTGATAGAGTAAGTTTGTAAAAGTGGAAGAGCTCAATGGCAGAATGAATAACGCCTTGTGATGAAAACTCTTCATCAGCTTGTAAGAGCGGCTGGTTGCGATATCTTGGAATCATCGCTGATAGCTGTCGATCCTGCGCCTCGACCCAAAGACTCAGATAAGGCTCAAAAGCCACGGAGATAGACCCATTGAAGCCCTGTGGTCTGTCATCTGTACTGCACAAGGTGTCAATACTGGCTCTCGGCTCGCTAGCCCACCGCTTTTCCAAGCCCTGCTCAAAGTCCATCGTCTCTTGCAAGCAGCTAAGCAGCAGATTGACATCGAGCTTGTTCCCGTCCAGGCGGCGCGCACTTCTCTCGAGAATACCGCGGAAATCGTCACGCGTACCATCGCAAAACGCCGTTGCCAGCGTTTCGGTAATGCGCCAATGCGCCGGGAAGATGTTTGCGCGCTCCTCCTCATGCGTCTTCATCATGCGCTTAAACCACGCATACCGTCTGCCAATATTGTCCAGACTGCCCGCCTCATCGCTGCCTCGGAACACTTGACGATACTCGCGCAGTTCCGTGTTGATGTACCATGTCATCAAACGCGCGCGCGCCGTCTCGCCCAGCGCGTCAACCACAAGACACGCCTCAACCAGTGTCGCTTTGCGCAGCGAAATCTCGTCCTTGGCAAACGCCACCTCAAAATCTTCGCAGATTTGCTCCAGCAGCTCGCGCTGCAGCTCTGCGACGCCCTTGCTCAGCTTGGCAATCTGCTCAATACTGCGGTAACTGTTGAAGTGCTTCATCAACTGCAATACAGCTTGAAGCAAGCCAGCACATTCGCGGTACTGGTGTGTGCGTGCCAGCCCACGCAATTGTTCGTAGGCAGTAGTCAGCATCTGCAGGCGCTTGAGCGCCGTCATACTCTTGGTCAAGTTCTTCTTGGTACCGTCAAGGCGTTTGATGTCGGCCGTCATGGAGGTGATGCTTTGTTCTGTCTCGACGGCCTGAGCGCGCACGGTGCTGATTTTGGAGAAGACCGAGGCATGCTCTGCTTGGGCAGTGCTCATTCGCTCGATACTTAAGGTAGTGCTGTAAGCCTGGGCAGCGCCGAGAGCAGATATGGATCGGTCGACATCGTTCTTGCGGGTTCGTATTGTTTGCGATACGGACGAGACCGAGGATAAGGAGGTTGGCGTCGAGAAGAGCAGGTTGAGGTGTTCAATTGGATCGTAATCGACTAGAAATTTTAAACTTAGATATCAAAGAAGATTTGTGGGTAAAAGCGCAACAGCTCGGCCTACCTGCATCCAGAGATGAAGGCTCTGCAATTCCATTCATGACGAGTTGAAAGCAAGATGCGACAATCAAATGGAATTAGGCATTGAGATTTGAGAAAGACGGCACAATGCGAGAAATAAAAACAGAGGAATGTGTATAAATCCAGGGCCTCATTAAGCTAGTTGGCGACTCTTGTGTGTTATTATGCATAGAAGTTTCGTTTCGTTTCAAAGCTTGGCAATACCAAGCTACTTGCAGCTAGCAGTATTCAACTTTAAACAACTCAAGGCCACGATGTCATGCATCACGTGAATGGGTTGTAGCGAGCATTAGGGTCAACTGCCCACTTTAATCCAAATTCGGTTATATTAGCAAAACTTGGTAGCATCGTTTGGCGGCCTGAGAATTCTACTTGTACAAAAAGCATATGAAATTGTATAGGACACAATTTTACCCATCTTCCGAGCCAAATCTTTTTAATAATTGACCCCAGCACATAATACCAAGTAGACATTAACTTTGTATGCGGCGAAAAGCCTCTTTTACTTATAGAGATAGCACATATTTTAAAATGAACAGTAACTTCCTTGACCGGGCATAGGAAACTGTAAGCACCGGTAACCCATGCGCCCAACCATCATATGTACTACCTCTAGTATCAGAATATTGAGCGGACAGCTTCCATGTTTGAAAAAGAAAACAATCAGGATGATGGTAAAGGACCGTAGGTATTTTCCATGAGGGAGAAAGGAATCTAAGAATACAAGAATTGGAGCTGTCCCTCTTGTGATAGTCTAGAACATGTAAACAAACAGCCTGGTCCACTTCCTTCAACTGGTAAAAGCGTCGTCGTCATCACGTGACTGACGTTTCTCGGTCTTTGGTTTCAACGTGGTTCTCTTTTAGTTTAGGTTCCAGGCTTGCCTGAGCATGCAATCCCCCTCCATACTACACTTTCACTTGTATTCCTATGCAGTAACTGTTGTTGCGTTCGATACTCATGGCTTGAAGCTGATACTTCTATTGGAGATTCATACCTAAACTAAGTCACTCTCTCTGCTACGTATGTCAAATCAAGTCTAGGTCCAAAGCTCATGAGGTGTAGCTTTGCAGTCGAAGCTAGCAAGTCACTATGCATTTCAGCAGAGTAAAAGCACCGCTTGGACAACCACCAAAGCAGTTAACCCATGGCATTCAGCTATTAAATAGTGCTTACGATGTTTTGTGCGTTTATTTATAGTTCTAAAGTACATGGTAGACACACTATGCATATGTGTATACGCGTATGTGTGTATGTACTACACATAAATGTCCCTAGTATGTGTGTATATAAGCTATATATATATATATATCTGAATATCCCAAGATTCCTATATTTGTAGGGAACTTCCTCTGAAAGATATCAGGGAGATGTCGTATCTTGAAGTATGCGCACATGTACCCATGTAGAAAACCTTTTGAAGAAGTCCAGACATATCAACCTACTTTTTCCTTTTGGGTTGTTCTTCACATATGTACATAGCGCTTGTACATATGTATTGTACTATTGATGTATGTACATATGCTACCGGCGTGCCCCAGCAAAGGTACCCTCTCGTCTTAGTCTTTTCATACTGCATCTACGACTCCTTTAGTTAACTTGATCTTGTTTGCAACAGGGCTATAGCTGGTTCCAAAATTATCCATAAGCAATATTGCCCTACGACATGTAAATGTGTATGTATGTACGTAGTATGTACTACTTTTAAAAGCAAAAATGGTTGTTCATGTCCCCTAAATCTTAAGCTTTCAGGTACACACAACTGCAACATTGTACACGCAGGTAGTTTAGCTGATGCATAAAGACAATCTCGGTTATTGTCTTGGGCTCATACACATGTGCATTTTTGTGTGTGCAAGTGCATCATCAATCGACATCTCGATGCAAGATAAGGCATTGTAGATGCTGCAGAAACAATTTGCGGCCTAGAAACAGCCTGCGTGATGACGTCGTTTTAATTTCTTTTTTTCTTCTTCTAAATATTCATGTTTAATCACAAATCATGATCAGGTTTATATACTAACACCCTATTGTCGTAATGATGACATCTTGATAAGCCCTTACTCCTGTTGACTTATCAACTATGTATCCCCAACTTTAATAAAATATCATTGTACCTAAAGATGTCAACATCTGAATCAGATCAATATCAATGTTACAAAAGGCACTACATAATCTGAATTGTGCCGACGTGGCCGTGCAGATATACAAAGGAAAAAAAAAGCATGCATGCTGTGTTCTTTACGTACTGAGACTGGGAGAAATGAAAAGTATTCATCTTTGTATTTAGCTTGGAATTGTGTACTAGAGAAAAGCGAGTATCCATCAAATGAAACGAGTGGATTTGAGCGCCGTGGAGTTTGATTACATACGTTTAGGTACTGGTATCTCAACTTGTACAGATGTTTTGTCACTCAGGTATTCTAATACAGGAACTTATGTTGAGCGGCTATTATTTCCATATTCAAATTAACGTCATCTTCTATCGTGGTTACCGAAGCGGGTTAGTTGAGGCATGCTTGGCTTCATCTATGTATGTACATACAGTATGTACTACAAGTA
Organism: Thielaviopsis punctulata; assembly: GCA_036034705.1. Classification (NCBI taxonomy): domain Eukaryota; kingdom Fungi; phylum Ascomycota; class Sordariomycetes; order Microascales; family Ceratocystidaceae; genus Thielaviopsis; species Thielaviopsis punctulata. The sequence continues at coordinate 3,465,131 of CM069899.1, read as the reverse complement.
AGTATGTATATTTGCTCTGTGTTCTAGCGGCCTAACTGCAGTAGCTCTGTTTTCTCACAAAATGACATCAGGTCGCATACATAATAGGCGGCCACATCTGCCAGTACCATATTGCGAGGTATTAGGTCATTCTCAATAACAACAATACTTCATTGGGGTTCTGCTGAGCCCCCTCATGAACCACTCAGAACTATAATAGTGAGACTGTACTTGTACCTGTCAACTCGCGATATGCTACGGCTGATTAATAGCCATAATCCCATTGCATCTCTTTTTGGTGTTGTGAGCAATTTAATAAATATTATCCCCTTCCATACTTAATATGCTCATATAGGGTTTAACATCGGTAAGTGGGCAGGATGCATGGATGTATACAAAAGACAAGATAATAATAAGTCAAGGTGCATAACCAACCAACTCTTATTGGCATGCAAAGTACTTATGTACGTACTTTTACCATCTTTACACACATGAAAATCAGAAAAGGTGTACGTCTAGGATTGGCCGGCGTTGACTTGATCGCAGTTCATATTACATGTCACATTGGATCGAAGATTCCTATAACGATAAACTAATCATACAGTTATGATAAAATATGTAATAACGCTTGCCGTGAAGCTAAAGGCTAGTATCTACTGTACCCGAGAAGCTTCGCACTTGAGCCACCATGATCTGACTGAATAAAAAAGGTTACATAGATCTCTAGCAGTACACATCAACGCGTTAAGGTCAATACTTTTGAAATCCCTGTGACATTATGTAAACCCTAGTTAGGATACCAATTGAGCTTGTCTTACACTAGCCCGTGTAACTAAACAGGGCAGAATCGCTCTACCAGTAGACGCTACATTACCAGATTGATTCTTTGTAACCAAATTTGCTGCATGATTATTAAATTTCAATTAAGCACAACTAGAGCCAGAAGCTAGTTATTATGACAAACACTACCATACGTAAAGGATGGATTTTTCAATCACGTCTTGTTTTTGCAAAAGCCCTTCTAAGCGGCAAATGAACCATATACCAGTATATGTATGTATGTATGCAACTATGTACCATGTTACCATTCACGACATGACATGTACATCGGAAAAATTTTCATCAAAGTCGGTAGTACATACCGTAGTGCTCATATAAGACCGTTAGTTCCAGTATGTGATAGGTGCACCCACACATAAACGCATCTCTATCCGTGAAGGGCAACGCCAAAAAAGTAATTTAAGATTACTAAACACGGGGCCATAACTGAAAAGTCGCAAGGAATACCCTCGTTGGTAATTGCATAGTAAATGCATTGTGGCATGACAGCTCATCACGGTCTGCACCCAAGTTGCGTTTTGTCAGGAGGTGGGATTTATCGCGTATTCAATGAAGGATAAGAACAGTGCTTGTCTTTCTTGAGCCAGATAGATTGGGATATTTACGTTTTTTTTCCTTGTACTTTTCGTCTCCTCTATATACATACACAGTTTGTAACATGGTCTTGATCAGGGAATAAGTTCAAGGACGTACAAGTACATTGCCTGGACCCAATACATAACAAGTTGAGCCTAGCTAGGAGTCTATATATATTTGGAGCAACTCAGCTATTCTTCCCTCATTATCTTTCTGTAGTATGACCAATGGATAAAGATATTAATATTCGTATCTTGTAGTTTGATACTGGCTGGTGCCTGCGTCCTCTGTCGAACATAGACTTGCCTTCTGTTTGAAGTTGGGATGAGCAAAATTTATTAGGTATACCCTAAGTGAGTCTCAAGCATGTTTAAGGCTGCTCAGAGTAGTATTCCGTTGGTGCTTGGTAGAACGGGTGCTTTGTTATCTCCGAGCATCCTCAATTTGTAAAAGCACAAAGTGTATGTCATCACACACTTCCATCGTCGACCGGCTCGCAGTTACAACTTCAAGACATGAAACTGGCATAATGTACCATATACCATAAGAAAAATGCACCTGGTATTTAGGATCCAGTCCCTGGCTAGAGTCCTGAAATTCACTCGGTGCCCCTTCACTGGAACTGCAGGAAAGAGGACAGTTCGTGAGGCCCCGTCTACTGAGGCCGACACGGAAGGCAGCCAATATCAAGATAGGCAGTGGCTCAATCAACGACAACCTCCAAATTGTTAATTCGAAGGCTATAGCAAAAAGTGGCTTTGCATATTTCACATCCATCCATCCATCCATCCATCCATCCGTATGTACATCCATACACACGTACTTGCGCGCATTACATACATCATCTTTGCTCTAGTCGCTAGTTTAATTTCTTTGTTTCACTTTACGCCCCCAATCTTCGATCGCCAGATCTTCTGCTCCTCCATTTCTCGGTGAGCTGATCTGGTGGCTGGCAGCTTACCCATACTTGTATTTTGCTGTTCCATTCCATTGGATTCCTCAGATACTACCTCAATTGGATGGATGGTGTCCATTAGGACGACAAGGCATTGAGGCGTCGTAAGTTCATCATCATCACTGTAACCAGCACCGCTATGGTGGTCGTGTGTGTCCATCATTGCAACAGCCTCCCTTGTCGTACGCAGCATTCATTGCTTGCTAGTTACTAACCAACGTTTTGACTTGACCCTCTCGAAAACGTGAGGTCCTTTACCTGATGTACAAAAACTCCGCCACGAACGGCTTTGACGATGTTCATCATCGCTCTGTCTTTCCTTGCAGGAAACTGTACCGTAAAATAAACGTTAATCTGCTCACGCCTCTTGTTTCCAATACTCACCTCCCTATCGCACCTTAGCTTTTAGAGGTGGGTACCCCCATTATGTGGCCATTTTCCAGGATATGGCTTTTATAGTCATATCCAGAAATTTCACATGTTATGACTTTAAGCTGCTGCCGATGCTTCTTTTCTTTTTTTTTCTTTTTTTCTTTTTTTTTTTGCTTGTCTCTGAATCTTCTCACATCCATACATGCGAGCCGCTGAAAGCCCCACGCCAGGTTCTGAAAGTGCCGTATGCTTCCGCTCTCTTCTATGTGTAAAGCTGCAAACATAAAACCCCTTGCCATCGTCACTTGAATGATCCAACTGTCTATTACTTTGTTACTATGTTCACCAAATATTGTTTTACGTGCCGGTTGAAAGGACTATCTGGTTTAAAAACCTAATACTTTTGTCCTCTGATAATCACTCATTTCTCAAGATGTCTAGTTCCGACACTTTGACAGATGAGCAGGTCAAGATGTACCGCAAAGCCGTGTTTCGAAGTGATCTGTGGCCAAAGATGAAAGTGAATGCCATCTATTACGCTACCAGTACTCTCGAAGACTTGATACCACCAACTGAACTTGACTACTCGTATCTGAACCATATCAACTATGGCTTTTCTCGACTTCAACCTGATGGTTCCATTCTGGTATGTTTCCAACGCTATTTCCTCCTTTCTTTTCCGCCTATTTCCACTCACCATCTCTCGATAGCTTGGCAACGAGTTCATTGACTGCGAGATTCCCGTTATGAGTTGCACGGGCTACATCGGCGCTCTACTCTCGATGAAAAAGACGTACCCATATCTTAGGGTGTGCCTTACCGTTGGAGGAGCTGAAAGTGATGAAAACTTCCGTATCGTAGCCGGAGACTGCGAGAAGAGAAAGTTGTTCGCCCAGGCTGCCGTGGAGATAGTCCGCAGTAGTGGTCTAGACGGAATCGATAGTAAGTAGTTTTGGTGTATTAGAAGTCAAAGAATTGATTGATCACTGACTGATGTTTAGTTGCGTGGCGTTATCCAAGTAGTCCAACTGAAGGCCGTGATCTTGTGGCGCTTTTGCGAGAGATTTATGAGCAATTCAAAGCGGATGACTACATTATTACCGTTCTTCTTCCTGGTTCCCGAGCTGTATTGGACATGATTGATTTGAGCGAGATGAGCAAGGTTGTTGATCTTTTGAACTTGGCTTGCTACAACTTTTTCGAGCGATCGTACGATGACGGACCCTTGGTTTCTTGCCATGCCTCGCAGTTGAACTCGGCTAACAAGGAGAGCCAAACATCAGTGACGAGTATCGTACGCCACGTCCTCAGTCGCGGTGTTCCACCGCAAAAGATCTTGCTCGGTGTACCAGCCTACGGTCAGAAGTTTCAAGACTGCACAGTTATCGGCAGCCCCTGCACGGGCTGGGAACTAGTCAAGTACCGCAACATCCCCAAGAATGGCACCGAGCTTTATTACCCGGGTCCTGTGGCTGCAACGTGCCTTTCAGATCATGGGAATATTATATCATATGACAATCTTGCAACAGTGAAGAAAAAGGCGGAGTTCTGCCTAAATACCAAGCTGGCGGTAAGTGATGTTGGGGTAAATGCGGAATGGAAAAGATGACGATGAGAATAGAAGCGCCTCTGATGGTACGCTGCTAACAAGGGCTCATATACATACATAGGGAATGTTTTATTGGACGGGACTATATGACTCACGCACCAGCAGCAACAGCTTGATGAAGGCCGGGTTTGATGTTCTGCATATGGACCCTACTAGAATTTAGGAACGATGTTTGCAATGCTCGTGTACTGATCCTACCGCCGAACGAGTTTCCCGCAAACGGAGGACAAAGGAGGCATGTCCTTGATTCAAATTGTATGTACACAGCTTAGGCATTCCTTCTGTGCTACTGCAGTCCCCACCACCTTGCATGTGGCCATTGTTGCATTCCATATACCATGTAGGCACAGGTTCGCTTTCCATGATATTTTTCTCTTCTTGCCGCTGAATCCTGCCCCTGAATTAGCATGACATGGTTATATTCGCATTTTTGTCACTCGCTTTTGAAGACCTTTCACCGCTTCAGATAGCCCCAGAAAGTCTATGTGCCTGCAGTTTATTTGTATTTCTTTCAATATCTCATGTTTTGTCGCACTTTATCCTGTTGAATGTCGTTTGTGATGGTTATACATACACTTCGATAAATGTGATCAGATAGGTGCACGGTCGACTCTGATTATCAACCTCGGTATTCTTGTTTCTTTTCAATCAATCCAAGGTCTCAGTTTTGCATCTAATCGTTGAAAGAGAGGCATAAATGCATTCCAAGTACAAATGCAGGCTGAGGGAGGATCGGTTCGGCCTGCTAGGTGGGATATTAATGCATTGTAACCCGGTAACTTGTGGAATCAGATAACACAGGAGGGTGGGTTTGTCAGTCCAGCGTCTTGGGCTACGGCATAGTTATGCGTCGTGTTTTGTCCGAGGAGAAAAAGAAAAAAGCAAACCAAGGTTCACAGATGCACCTCTACATATGTATGTACATATGGATGTATGTGTGCATGGTATGTATTTGTAGACGGATCTCAAGGTGAGGGGGGGTTACAGATAGGTCTTTGTGCGAACCACTGTTGATGGTCAATGCGATGAAGCCGCGAGACATGACATGTTTCTTTCTAGTGGCAGAGTTCAAGTCATCACACGACTTGTAGCATAGATAGAGGCTCTAAATAGACTCTTGTACATACAAGTATGGAAACTTGTCGGGGGGTTGTAACTGCTTAATTTTAGAAAATAGTGAGGAGTTCTCGGGAATATGATGCTCCAGACTCGATTTTGAAATAAAGAATAATTCCGGTCCATGTACAGCCCTTGTCCCTGTCTCTGCATATGTACATACAAGTATGTATGTACAAGTGTCTATGTACACTCGCAGGCTGTTAACAGATGCGCATTTGCAATAGGCTCCTGTATATGTAAGTCCAGAAGTTTCCAGATGAGGGAAACGTTATATCCGATGCAGTCAACCCAGCGGCGTTTCCCCCGCGTGAATCTTGTGAAGCACAGGCCAAAAAGTCTAGACCCGAGTCTTTGCCCTGATACTAGATTCCTTTCAGGGCATTAGGCTGAGTGAGCGGCAAGGAACGCGGGGAAACGTTGATTCCTCTTGGTCTTTGTCTTATCAGAGATGTGCCAGGGGCTTGTTGTTTAGGCTGTCAGGAGAGTGGCTAGTTGTTGTCTGCCCCTCTTCACGCCTTGAGTTCAGTGACGTAGCGCGTGGCCTCAGCTGTGCAGCGTAGAGAATCAGCTCCAGGATGGGTACAAATGCCGTCGTGAATCCAACACCACATCATTCTCTCCATGCACATGGAGCCCATACAAACAATTGTATATATATAATTTACATGTACAGTGTCCAAATGCACAAGTCTCTGTACACCCCCGCCATACACACCCTTCGCACGGCAATAACTGTCTCGCCGCCCACTTGCCCGCCGCATGCAGCTCCAACTGAGGAGATATAGGTAGCCCGACGTAGAAATTTTGCACCCCATTATGTTGCGTAACTTTGCGAGGGAGGAAAAAAGAAGAAGGGAAAGGTGCGTTGGGCAGCGAAGCTGCAGAGAGAAAACAGGTGATTGACGATAGCGTGCCGTCAGCTGAACGCAAAGGTTGGAGATACTTCAGGGTGTGTATTCAGTCAGTTTGCTAGCTCGGTGGAGTGCCAGACGAGAATAAAAGCTTTGTCCCATATTTGGTGGTCGGGCTCCGACCAGTTGGCGGGGTTGTCCGGTGTTGTATAATGCATAATGTACATCAACTTGCGGATAATGGTTCACTAGATCATGAAATGTCACAAGACTTCTCAATTATAGAATGATAATCTTGATGATGATGACGACGTTACGACCTTTACATACTTGCTAAGTCAGGAAACCCCCAATCAAGCAAGTTCCGTACGACCAACCCAAATCAAGACCGCGGGTATTATGTAAGCAGACAATTGCCCGAAGCATGCTTATCGATAAGGCACCTTATTCCTAAATTCATATTCAAGCTTGTTGATTTCGCGTATCCAAAGCTGTGCAACACCTTGTTTACAAACAACTACATCATCGCAACTTTTTATACCATTTATTTTCCCTTGACCTTTCTATATTGTCGTTCCATTGCTACTACTCAACCCAAAGAAAATATCCACCCGACATACATCCCAACACCCACTACACGGATCGCGACAACACATAACTAAATGACTTCTCCTGCTACGACGAGGCAAATCGCCTCTGATGTGCTCTCCAACGCCGCACCTGCGTATTCCTTCAACTTCAGCCCCTTTCTGCGCGACGTGCACCACCATGGGCTCCCCGCCGACCGCGCCATCTGCAAAGCCTATGCCTCGGGCACCTGTCCCAACGGCACCAAGTGTCTGGAGCGGCACGTATCAGACCCAAACGCGCGCACGACGGGCCCAACGGGCGGCCTGAACTCTCTGGTGTGCAAGCACTGGCTGCGCGGCCTCTGCAAAAAGGGCGAGCAGTGCGAGTTCTTGCACGAGTACAATCTGCGCAAGATGCCCGAGTGCAACTTCTTCTCGCGCAACGGCTTCTGCTCAAACGGCGAGGAGTGCTTGTACCTGCACATTGACCCGCTCAAGCGCATGCTGCCGTGTCCGCACTACGAGCGCGGCTTTTGTCCGCTCGGCCCGGACTGCTCAAAGCGCCACCTGCGCAGGACAATCTGTCCGTTTTATCTCGTTGGGTTTTGCCCGCAGGGAAGGGAATGCAGCGTTGGCGTGCACCCAAAGTGGACAAAGAATCTCGAGCGGCCCATTAGGATGGCGGAGAAGCTGGAAATGGATGAGGAGTTGGCAGCGCAGAGACGGGCGGAGATGGAGAGAGAGGATGGGGATAAGGGTCGCATGGGCGGGTTTGAGCGGGATGAAGGACGCGGTGGGTTTAGATATAGCGGGAGAGGAAGGGGGAAGTGGCGCGGCCGTGGAGGAGGCGGCCTTCATCGTCGTGGTCAGCATTGATGAGTTTGTCTGTAAATTTTATCGGTTATTTGGTTTTATCTAGTAGTACATAACGCACTTGTCTATGCTCATTGTTCACTATTAGATGATGCTTTTCAGTCATAACTACATTTCTTTGTTTGAGTGGAATATAATGTACATGGTGACAGCACAGGCCAGCTTTAAAAGATGAACAGACAAATCTGGACCAGCAGAATGAGAAGGGATAGAAACAGGCTCATGGCAAACTTATCGGCACAAGCAGCCTTTTTACTTGCATCTGCTTTGCAATGTGCACTCGTCCACCAGGATAACAACATGATGCGAGTGTTAAAGTATATGGGTATCGAAGAGTATAACAAGGGAAAATGAAAAAGATTTGGCAGAAACTCAGTGCTTCCACACATTGCTATACTCTTCTGGCTCCGAGGGCACAGCAACAAACTCCTTGGACTCCGTCATATCCGCCTCCTCCCCCTCCAACTCCTCGTGCTCATACGACTGTGCCGGCGGCTCATGGGTGTTTTGCCAGGTCGATAGCTCGTCCACTCTGCGAATGCCCATCATCCAGGTAATCAGGCCGCGAGGCACCCAGCGGCCGACGAATCCGTAAACGTTGGCGCCGAGACCAATGCGCACCACGTCGCTAGTGATGGATCCATCAATCACGTCAAACACGGCGTTGTGGAGGTGTCTCAGCGAGCTACCGCGTAGACCGCGAATTCTACCGCCGCTAATGGCAGAGCTGCTGGACGACACGTAGTTGCGGCTGTAGGCGTGGCGTGCGCTCTCAGGCCAGGCATTGGCGTCAACGTCGGGGCTAGTCAGGAGACCCTGTGGGTGTGTGGTACGGGACGGTGAGAACGAGCTAAAGTCAAATGTCCCGAGCTGGATGTGCGTGACGGGAATTGAGAGCGGACGTAGCTCGGCAGCAAGAACTTCGGTAAAGGCAGACAGAGCAGAGCACACGGTAGCCTCGGGAGCGTGGAAAGGAGGGTTGATAGAGGAGATGATTGAGGGAGTAAAGACCATGACCTTTGGCGGTGTCCATTTTTCGCCAACGGGGCCAAGGCGCACAGTGAGCAGCGGCAGGAAGGACTGGATGGTCAGGATGGGGTGGAGAAGGTGGGTGTTAAACAGGTCAGCGAAGCTGCTCGGTGGTATGGTGGCAATAGGCGACGTCTGATAGCTGACAGAGGGAATCAGGATGACGCTCTTGAGCGTGATGTAGTTGGGAGTTACAGTGGGACCGGGCGAGTGGCGCGACTGGAGGTAGTTGGCAAAGCGCTCAATGGCAGTACCAGCGCGGGTCGGCTAAATTGAAGCCAGAGTCAGCATGTCTGTATCATGTGCAACAGAGTGAGAGAGAGACTTACGTCAGTAATATCGATGCCCAGCGGCCGAATGTCCGGGCGTCCCATGCGTTGCAGCAACAACTCATCATCAGGACCATTGCAGACCACAAACACAATGAATCCTTTGCGCTCAAGGTCCAACGCCAGAGCCCTTGTTAGTGGCAATGTTGGAGAACCGGCAACGACCACGACTTCGATACGGCCATTGTTCTTTGCCCGCTTAGCCCTGCGGATCTTGCGCGCCGAGTAAGTATTACGGTATGCCTTGTAAACGACAGTTCCAGTGACAAGGACCGTGACACCGATGACAACGCGATTGCACACAATCCAGCTCTGAATTTTCTCGACGATGGTGGCGGGAATAGCGGGCTCGGGCGGCGGCGATGGAAGCGCAGGCTTGATGGATGCAGGCAGCCAGTCGGCCGAGGAAAGCGATTCGCGGACAGTGATGGCGGCGGTTTCAACGTGCTTATCGACAAAGTCGGCAACGGTGTTGGTGTAGCGCTGCAGTTGGCCGGGCAGGCTGTTGACCTAATGTAATGCAAGAGAATTAATCGAGTTATTCACGACTGAGAAAGGCGGCGACGGGTAAAACATACAATATCCATCAACTGATCGGTGGACATGGCGAGAGCAGGCTTCCAGATGAAGCAAGACTTATGAAATGATGGTTTTAATTTGTGAGGTTGTCGATGTCAAATGCGGAATTTGTCGGCTTGTAAATTTTGATGACGATCCCAAGCGATGCCTTAAGCTTGAATCTTGAATATGCAATTTAGCTTGTGACAGCCAGGCTTGGGCCTTGTAGATGACAAAGCCAGAGATTTTAAAGCGGACTTCGTTTTAGGGTTTGGTAGCTTGGTAAGAATCAGGAAAAATATAGAGGAACAAGAGGGGGACAAAAAATTGAATGAGCCCAGTGATGGAAGAATATTGAAATCAGAAAAGGCTGATCGTGAGTTTTCTCTCCTAGCAGTTGAAAGGTTGAAAGGAAAAAAAAATAATAATTAGAGAAGCAGGATTCAAGGGAAAAGCAGCCCCTGGCAACTTGGTGTCACCCTCTACATATGTAAGCATTAATTCTTCAAAGCCCTACGACTGCTAAAACCAACCCCATTATCTTGTTCATACTTAGTGGTGTTTTGGGCCAATCCTCACGAAAAGCCCTGTGATGCAGAAAAGAGCTATGGCATGACAAACAAAGGCAAAAAAGCATGAATTCTGCTGCTGCTGCGGCGGCCAACTGCATCTTGCCTACAACCCGTGATCAATTCCCCTTGCTTATCAAGGAGTATCTACATAGTACATACTGCGTAATGTATGTATAACAAGCTTCATTGCCACGTCTTGATTTGATCTGCGCTGGTCCTGCAACCATTTAGACCCAAAGAGCTGATATTTGCCACATCGACAGGCGGCCTGCAGCTCAATATGCACGCTTTATTGATTGTGACAGACGAACCCAATATGTACAAATCAAGGCAAATGGTGTAGTTAACCCTAAATTCGCAACCCTGGTGCTCCTCGTTCCTCTCTGCTCCTCTTGGCGGCTTCGTGCTTGGAAATCCTCCAGTTCTTTTTTGTTTCCAGCGCTGACTTTGATGATCCTCTACTATATCATGAAGAATGGCTTGAACGTTCAACTAAGCCGGCCCAAGCAGCCCTGACTTTTATCTCAGACTGGACTTTTACTGCCCTAAACTCGTCTCGCCAAAGCCCGCAGACGCACGTAGCTAATCATCTCACCGCCCGTCGCCTGTTTGCACACATGTCGAAGCACCTGGATCGCCTCCTGCACCGCCTCCTCTCTCTTCTCTTCGTCCGGAATCGCCTCAAAAAGCAGCCGTCCCATTAGTCTGACCCACCCCTCCACGCCCGACTTGTCGGCCGTTGTCGGCCGCCACTCGCGCTCGACCTTTTCCACCTTGAACCCGCCTACCTGCGTCTCCAGCATGTGCGTCACGTACGCCTCGTCCGGGAAGAACCAAGGATCGGCCGCTACGGTGGCGGGGAAGCCAATCTTCCGTGCTACTGCCATAACAATGGCAGTTCGCATCTCGGAAATGTTTCCAAGCCCGCCCATTTCAAAAACAAAGATGCCACCGGGAGCGGTAGCGGCGCGGACGCCCTGGAAAAAAGACGCGCGGGCAGACTCAGGGCCCAGAATCCAGTGCATGGCGGCATTGGAAAATACTTTATTAAAAGTGCCCGTGGTGATGTGTGAGAGTGTGTCGAGTTTACCGCAGTCAGCCACTGTGGATGGTTAGAATCGGTAGGTTTTATAGTAGGCCAGGAGTGTGAGTGAATACCTTCAAACTTGATCTTTTCGCCGGTGCTTGGGACCAGCTTCTGGGCAGCTGTAATCATGGCAGGAGAGCTGTCAAGACCGACCAGGCGGCCAGAGCCCTGTTTGATAACATGGGCAAACTGCTCGTCAAGAATGCCGTCTACGAATGTGAGTATATAACTATAACTTAATGCGTAGGAGGTCAATCGTCCTTACCGCCACAACCCAAGTCGAGAATCACATCGTCCTTTTGCACATCCAGCCACTTAACGACCTTTGTAGCAAGCTTAGGGACAAACGAAGCAGAAGACTGATACTCCTATTATATGTCAATATGTTTCATGGCTATCATGATATTCGAATCGTAATGAAGAGAAATATGTACCTCCGTTGTCCAAGTGTCCTTTTGCTGAGCCATTGTTATTCTGCGATGCATGAAAACGATATAATTGAACAAGACAACTATTTGTATACAATAGAAAACGGCCAGCTGCAAACAGAGGCGAGCCAGTTGTCTTATAGAGCATTTCCAAAATAGGCTATTTAGGTGTTACATACATATGTAGTTGGGCAGCTGTTTAAGCTAGTGCCGATGTCGGAATCTCTTGTTGCTCTCTTAGGCAACTTGCAACAGCTTCAAAAGTTCCAAATTCAATTTTAACAATGGACCTGCTTATAACAGGGGCTTAGATCAGGTTCATTTACGCCGATGGAGTCATGTCTTATCAGTCCTTCATCTCAGTCGTCAAGTCTACTATGTAGTACATATTGATTGGTTATAAGTGAACTTTCGCCAGTTATCCGTTACAGTCATGAGTATTAGCTACTATAGTAGTTTATGTATATACATGGCATGGCGACTCGGCACCGTTACCGGCGCCGTGACCGCACCGTTATCTCTCACCGGCAAACTCCCCCTTTAAGCTCTTCCCTTCTATATCCAGTCTTTCAGCCACTCGCCTAGTCCAGATCCAGCAGCGAATACTTCTCGCCTCCCAAAGCTACCTCGATGCGCTCCATCAGCGCCATCACCTTCTCCTCCTCTAGACGCTTACCCACAACCTGCACACCCACTGGCAGTCCGTGCATGGCCGCAGAATCATACAGCTTGTACGCTCCCTGAGCCACGCCATTCAGCTTCTTGATGTTAAAATCAGCGGGCAGCTTATCCAGCTCCTTGTCCACGTGGGTTACGGGCAGAATTCCGCATGTGTAGTCAAGCTTGATTCAAGTATTTGTCAGCAACGCAATTTCATTGGGGTTTCTCCTCCCCACAAAATAGACTTACCAGGTTAAACAGGAACGTGTAGCCACAGCTACTGACGGCATCCTTCATTCCATCGTGCGGAACAGCAGGGGTGGCGTTGGGCGGCGTGATCATAAAGTCAATCTCAGCGCCCTTCCACCACTCAAACCACTCGTTGCGGTATGCCTCGCGCTCCGCCACCAGCTTGAAATTCTCATAGGCCGTCTTGGGGCTCCAGTCTCTAATTAACTCCGCCCAAACAGCATCGCGGCGCACATACTTGACCCACAGGTGGTAAAAGAACTTTGCAAAGCGCGGCATCTTCATCAGGAAGCTCATCTGCGCCGCAGCAGGATCCTCCCACTCGCCCGTTCGGAAGTGCGACCGATACATCTCGCCGCCGTCAGCCAGAAGCAGCTGCGACGCCACGCGCAGTCCGACAAGGGCCGAGGGAGGGTCGATCTCGACAATCTCGTGGCCGTCGCGCTTCAGTGCCTCTTCAACCATGGTCAGCGCGCGCTCGCAGGCCGGACTCGGATCGACGACCTTGTCCGTGCGCATAATACCGATGCGCAGCTTCTTGGCCGCAGTCACTTCGTCGGCGGCTTCCTGGCGCCAAGGGATGGGGTGGATGGAGTAGTCGTACTTCCACATCTCCATGCCAATCAGCGCCTTGGTAAAGTACGATAGGTCGTTCATGGTACGCGTCATGGGACTGTACACGGCCGGGACACCCTCCTGGCCAGCCATGCTAGACCGCGTGCCAACCTTGGGCCAGCGGCCAGTCGAGCAGCGCAGAGAGTATATGCCAGAGAAATGAGCGGGAGCACGCACGGAGCCAGCCACATCGCTACCGATACCAATACGGCCACCCAGTGCCAACAAAGCACCTTCTCCGCCGGTCGAACCGCCGGGAGAGTACTTGTTGTTGTGGGGGTTGCTGGTACGGCCCCACAGGTCATTGGTCGACTCGAAACTCAGGAGGGTAATGGGGACATTGGTCTTTACATACGGAACGGCACCGGCATCTTTCAACAGGCGCACAATTGTTCCGTCTTCAGGCACCTTGTTCCCAACGTAGCCACTGTAACCCACAGTCGAGTCGTAACCCTCAACCACAATGGAGTCCTTGAGAGAAATAGGAATGCCAGCCAGCGGGCCCTTCATGTTAATGGAGCCGTCCTCGACCCACTTCTCGGCAGATTTAACCATGACCTCGGTGATGCAGTTGGTTTTTTCCTGAGCCTTAACAGCCACTTTGGCGTAAGTTCTCAGAATGTCAATTGGCTTACGAACTCCATTGTGCACCTCAGTCACCAGTTGTTGAATAGAGGCATCAATAGTATCCAGTTCCTCGGCAGTAAACGGCCCAGAGGCTTTGAGCGCTTCTATTCTTTGAGCGCGCTCGGCCTGCTTGAAAGCGCTAAGGGTGGGAGTTTTGTCAGTTGGCGGGATAATTAGGGTTTTCCAGGGTATTTTAAACTATGGGCCACCGAAGACAGCAATTCTCCAAAAACGGCTCGTGATCATTGTCAACCAGAGCGAAGTATGTACGTACCAAGTTCTGCGATGCTGGAGATAGTCTGATATCATGATTGGGTATAGATAAGGCTTCTGTTCTCCTGAATCTTTTGAGCAGGAAGAATAGAAAATAGAAATCAAAAAAGAAGAAAACGAAGAAAAAAGAAAACAGGAGGAAAGAAAAAGAAAGAAAAAAGTAAGAAAGGAGAAAAAAGAAAGAAACCCCCAAGGATAAGAACAAAAGAAACGCCGTAGGTTCTCGTGACTTGTGGCGGCCCAAGATTCACAAGCTCGCAGAGACAAACAGAAATCAAAAGGAATGTCCTAAATATACATAAGAAAAGGATACATGTATGTACACTGTCATCTCGCCTCACATCAACAGGCTCACAAATGTACCGCTGCTAACCAGACTTTCACCTACCACTACATACATATCGGTCGGTCAAGATAAGCGTCCAGGTACAACAGCGAAAGGTGGCACTTGCACTTGCATATACTGTACCATTATACGTATGTACATACATAGCTCTCAGTTGTCCACTCTGTTCTAAAACACTGGAAAATGTTACTTCAGCCCACTAGATTTTGTACAATACATACAAGTACTTGTATTCGTACATAGGTTTCCCAACTAGTAATTCACGGATCAAGGATGCTATGTATTTACAAAACTAAAGCTTGGTTCAACGGGGTTTTCATACTAGCTCCGTAAGATATTGTACTTGTACTCCAAAAATAAACTAGGAGCTGCATCCCTATCTGCCGGGTAATATCGCGGTCCCAGTATTTGTATATGTACATTAGGTAGACGTTAAATAGTTCAATCAATCAATGTATATGTACATACGTACATACATACATACATTGATTGAGTCAGTCTTTATTATCCTGTCTACGCGTAGCCTAATGCTACATACGACAGATACATACATACATACATACATACATACATATAATGTACTTGAATCGTTATCAGTTCCGTTGGATCTCTTATTAACAAGCCAGGCAGGTCGTAAGCAAAAAAGGCCCAGTTAAAAAAAAGACGTCAATGCAGGTTATCAAAGGCTAAAAAGAAAGCCCCGATTTGGCCGCTGCTAGCCGCGTTCGGGGGAATCTCCATATAGCCACTATGTTCGCTCTATTGACAAGATAAAGAAAAAGCCCCTAGTGAAACGAAGTATGGTATGCACATACTATGTACATGGGAGAGGCTAAAGGAGTAAAGCAAAATCTAGGATGGGAAGCACAAGCACGCAGCACAACCCCAAAGCAGATATTAATAGGAATTCTCAATTGTCACACGAGCGCTAAACTCCAGTGAAAGTTGTTTCAATAAATCCGGGCCGTCGATACATACATACATATGTAAACATACATTTAGAGCTCTCAACTCCTCGCTCGTCATCTTAACTCATGGATGGATGTAGATAGCTTCGTAACAGCGTCTCTATATTTAGCCCGATTTCATTGACTGTCTGTCACCTCCGCCTTCCTCCTCCATCATCTCGGATTGCACTCTTTGTTCTTCCGGGTAAAGTGGGGCTGTAATTATGGGGCATGATACCGTGAACTAAATAGGGCCTTAACCCTAACTTGTATCACTGTATGTACTACGTACACACAATAAGAAACTCAACTTTCAACATGATGAAAACTTCATCAGTTACAAGACAAAATCAGACAAATGCCTACCCCCATCAATAAAACAAATTCTCGTTTACACATATGCAGCGATGAAAGACACCAGTAAAGTACAGTTAACTCAGACTTTTGGCATCAACCAACAATTGTCGAGCCATGGCATATGAATCTGTTATCTTGTGTCTTTGGTTTATCAATTTCAAGTACCATGATCTAAGTGTACTCTCTAGGCATCAAATATCAGAACATTCGTAAGTTCCAGGCGCCTTGCGTGTCAGTTAAGAACACCGATTCCATGGCCTTGAGAGACGTAGCTAAAACTGCACAAACCCACATGACTCTTTAATCGTGACATGAAATTCTTAACTAACACGCGCCTCTGTCCAAGCCAATAGCCATAGTAACGATATTGAGTTTGTTACTTAATTAATACTATATAACTTCTACCTTCTAAATGTATCTTTCTGAGCTTCTCGTGCCATACATTTTGTTACTAAGGAATGTCACCTACGCGTGTTACTTAAGAAGCTTCAATGTGTTGAGTACTGCTCACTTATCTTATTAGCAAATGTATGCGATTGAGCTTTTACTCTGGAGCGTTGTTGATGCCTTAACTGCAATGTCACATTCAACCCATTTAGCTTGCTACATTTGAAACACTCACATATACATAAATATGGACATGCTGTTATATGGCAAATATTTGGCCTTGTATCCAGCTTTGGCGTTCAAAACTTGCTATGTATCGGTCTCATACTCCGTACATTATATATTACGCCCTCCTTTTTCATCATGATATCTCAGTTCGTCAACTGATATATCTATATTAGTACGTTCTGTCGCCAAACAAGCATTTGAGCTATCGAATTCGGAAACCCCGTAGCTATAGAACTATACCGTCAGCATCAACTTATGTAATTGTTTGTTACTAGTATTCCATAACGATATATCTTGGTTCCACAAATACATATGTGCAGTTAACGCACTTCCTGTATCTGAATTGAGCCAGTATCATGGTACACCGTTTGTTGGCATGGGTTACACAAATGCATCACTGTCGCCTAAATAATGACACTGGTAGAAGTACACACATTCGCTCGTTTATTCAACATTGCAATCCACCCTTGCTTCGGCTTTCATAATTCATCATAAGTGATCGGCCGACTTCAAAGTTCTGCACCTCTCAGCCATCAGCTTAGATGCACGTGTAAAACGGAGATAAGTTGGATACCTATCTGTTCCTGAAGTCGCGAGAGGCCGATTATGGAAGACAATGCCATTATAAGGGGCACATCCATACATCTGAAGAGTAACGTCTCAGACTCAAGCATTCCGGTGAAATTCCAAGTAGGTAAATATACCGCCTCGTTTTCTCCAGAATTTCTTTTCTTACTGCTCAGCTGTCACTAGTAGCTTCTGCCGAAGAGAGTTTAAGGCAGTACTGGTAGGGCACTGCATGTGTTCTATAGTCAGCTCTGAAGGATCGTGATTATGATGACGATTAGGTTGATGTGGGATGCAGGCTCTTCTGGTCTTGGTATTAGTGATCACTGGAAACGGGTCAGATTGAAAATCAGGTACGCCACATCTGTGATTGAGGCAGACCTAACTACATATGTAGACACATACATAGCACATCTATCCATGCAAGCGTGCATGCATACACATATGTACAAGTACATGTGTTTTCATGTATGTACAAACGCACAAAGACCTTGCCTCCAAAGATCGCATGCCATCATCTTCCGCGCCTCGTGTCGCGAACAATCGAGAACTCCTTCAACGAGAAGATGGTAATCCTGAATCTCGTTTATCCGTGCATTGGCTATGGCGGCCTACTCAGCTGTCCTTTTCCGCCGTCAGAAATGTCATGATGAGGTCATCCCTAACTGATTCTTTAGCCCCGAATGTTGAACTGGCCCGCAAACTTGGATAAAAAAGGAATCGAAAATTCAGGGAAAACGCCAAGAGAGAAAAAAACGCAATTCATCCCAAAGGAGACAAACTTCATGATGCAGGGCAGGAGGCGATTCATGTTCCTGCAAAGCAAATTGGGATTCAACTTGATATTTCTTTTTCTGTTACTGGCATTGTCGTCCTTTTTTTGGTCATGGATGGGGGAGGGGATTCAAGTAAAGTCACAGGGCCAAGAATGTTGTTCTTCAAACGTCCCACATGTGACATACGGAGAGTTAACAGAAAACTCAATTTAAAAATGGGAACGAGAGCAAGAGAAAAATGATATCCTGATATGTACATGTATATGGTATGTACATGTATATGCGTGTGTGTCCCAGTATGTATATATTCCTACGTACCTGTATAAAAAATCAAGAAAATCAAACGGCGTATCGTGATATGGGGTATGAAAGAAAATGGGTCAAGCCCTTTTATCTATTCTCGGTCAAGTGACGCGAATGGCGGAAGAGGTTGTTTAGAAATCAAAGACGAGTCAGTTGGGTATCCATATGTATGGTTCGAAGTTCAGCTCATACCCGATATTGAGGAAGAAAAAAGCAATTATCGAGAAATGGACAAGAAATGAGGCCAAGAGTAAGGGCACGAATCGGGACGAAATACGGAATATGATATTCAAGAAAGCCCAGTATATACATACTGCAAAAGGTTTTCTACCTACGCAGGCACGAACTTGTATGTTGTAGGCATATTTTTATACAGTGTATGCACATATGTCTATGCATGTTTAGTGTACATAGTTACAAGAGTCGAGGTCGTCGTGTTGCGGAAACCATGCCAGCACAAAACGGCACATGTGCAACTGAACATAACATCGGCAACATGACTCGCATGATTTACCAAAAAAAGAAAATAAACAGCTAAGCCTTAGCGTGAGAGAATCGTGATTTGTACTTGTATGGTTCATGGGAATGCAATCACAAGGGATATCAGAATGGAATCACAAAAAGAAAGCCCGGCTTCTAGCAAAGGCCCAGAGATGATTTTTGTGAGGGGTGTGGTCAGAAATTCAGAATCATGTTACATACAAGTATGTACGGGCCGCGTTTGAGCAGCCGCGTCAGACAAAAGGCTTTTGTGGTCAGAATAACCTGAATAAGGAAATCTAATCGTCCCTCCATTTTGTGATTGGTAGTATGCGAGTGTGTACAGTGAAATATTGACTGTGAATTTGTGCCTGGACCTTGATTCTCGGCCGTGTCACACACTTGCCCCCCGACGGGCTGATTGTCAAGTAATAAACACTCTTCTTGGCTCTCTCTCTTTCTGTCTTCTTGGCTACTATAATATGTACATATAAACCAAGTTCATGTCATTATTGCCATACCTTCCTGTAGTGGTTTCGGCGTTACGCGGAATAAAGAAGTCGGCTGATAGATGCAAGCGAACGTTACATGGCGTTAAAATTTGCCGACTGAATCAGTATAACCTGGTCGTTTATTCATATACCAGTACATATGTACTTGTGCTTGTATGTACGTATATGTACGTAGTATACAAGTATGTGTGCAAAATGGAGATAACGTAAACGCTGCTTGATGCTGAGCCCTAACACAGGTTTGTATGTACATAACTTAGCATTGTGCATATGTAGATAGCATCACTAACATACATACTAATGAGCTTCTTATACTGAGGACTATGCCTAGGGTATCTGACATTTAGGGTTAACAACACCTCTAGGTTCTACTTTGCCACCAACAAGATAAGACTTTGGACGTATTATTATGTACATACATACTCCGTATATGTATGGTATTATGTTTGTATTTTTCAAATTTTAAAGCTTCAAACTCCTTCTTCTTTGGTTCGCCCACCCTCCATGTTACATTGTAGGGGGTTTTTCTTATTTTAGGAGTGTGCTTAATACAGGTCTGTATTGGGCCTGGAAGACGGATTAGGCAATCTTCCCTTAGTCAACTGAACAAAGTTACTCTGCATTTATGATTTATGTACATACCAGTACATACACATATTATTATTTCTTGGTGGCATGAACAATAAGAAAAGCTTCTACCATGGACAAAACGCAAGACTTCCTTGAACTTGATGACATTTATGGTAGTCTGTATACTCGCCTGAATAGATGCACTTTGATGTACATATATATGTATGTATGGTGAGTCTGCTCAGGGAAATTGTCTTTTATTTTTCAAGTAAATATCCTGCTCGCCTGTAATATTTGTGCATATGCTAGGACCCTGAAGGAGCTTTTCGACATGCTCCCCCCTAGTCTTGTCATCGGATTGTTTTTTGTTGGTTTGAGAAAACACCTTTAGAGTTGGATCATTCAAGAACAGGATCGTCTCTTTTGAAGTGAGAATTTTGGAGAGAACTCGATCAACTTTGTTTGCAATACATACCAGTATTTTAATCCAGTCCCAAAATTCTTCCCGTCTATCTCAAAAGTGCAACAATGTAGAACGCCGTGACCTGCAGTAAAAAAATCGAAATAAAGGTAAAAATTATATCTACATATACTTAGACAAAAAATAAAAGTAAAAAGCTCCGTAACAAAGTTACACTGATGACTGATTTCTGAATATAGGGCTACATACTCACGTTGCTTGTGGTTAGCTGCTTGAGTAGCCGCCGTCTGGCAAAATAACATGTACTATAGTAGAACAAGTCCGGGAACGCAATGGACTTATTTTGTTGTGGTGTTGTTTTACTATTGACCTCACCTAACTTGTGTATGAACGCGAAGAGGGATGGTGGCTAAAGAATACAAATAAATAAGAAAGAAATGAGTTGCTGTTTGCTTAGATCTGCTTGGTAACTTGTCATCTCCTTTGTGTATGTATGTATATTCTAAAACTGGGGGGAGGGGGTATTTGTTGGCGAAGTTCAAAATATATACGTATATATACTGGTATATGTATATATAATCAGACTCTGTCAAAGAAATTAAGAACATACATCCGCCCTGAGAGCGGCGTTTTCCGTATTCACTAAAGTAAAACATACAAGACTTTTTGCACTACAGGAACGAAGTTTATTCCTTGTACGAGCAGCCTCGCACGCTGACGCTCAATTCCTTCTGTCTTACTTGGCATATATACTTACATACGCAGTATACCAGTATGTATATTGCGTTTATACATGTGTACATACAAGTACATATGTACATACACCTAAGTCTAAAACAGAGCAGCGGTTTTCTGCAAGTTAGCAATGTATGTACATAATGCATGAAGCAAGACACCACATCGTCACGGGCCTCCGCACCAGACTCCACCACGCCGGTATCCACAAACCCCTCCGACAAATACATACGTGTAAGCCACGCGCTAGGAGCTGATTTGACTACATGTCGTATCAATCGTTTACACCGGCTGGCCATGATAGACTCGAGAAAGGCCAGCCGAGATGCAGCATGGCGTCTGCGTATGTTGCATTCTCTTGGCTTTGGGGTACAGATTCGCGATACATAATGGCTACGCAAAGGGGGTGGCTTCCTTGAATGAAAGGTAATTCAACGGGGAAACGGGGTGTGATAGGTGCATAACAACAAACAGCGTCAGTAGGCGCGATGCCTCTATGTGATAAACTGAGGCCAGGCCAAGAAAACACACGTAAGTGCAGTTTCTAAGCAATAGTCCAAGGAAAACCTAGTTGAGTCGGGTGAAGACCCTGTATGCCAACAGTACAGATATAGAAGGTAGTCTTGATTTTGGGAATCTCAACTCCAAGCTATGTATGCATGTATGTATGTACATATACATACACAGTAGAAGGAACCCTAGATTAAGCAAGTCAATCATTTTCTCCAATATCAAAACCCTGGGGCAAGCAGAAGAAAGACTACGAGTGTTTCCGGAGTTCGATAGACGCATAGACCATGTCTCTGTATATAGTAAAAGATGCAGTGGGCATAATCTGGCATTCTGTTTTGAATTCGTAGTCGTACCGTGCCGTCCTGTTGTGCTTGGCTGTTGTGCTTGGGTGGCACAGTAGAAAAGGTACATACATACATATGGTACATAGGTCCCAGCCACAAAATTTGCTTGTTTGTTTGTTGTTTGTTGTACAACGGCGCTTCAAATCGTGGGACTGTAAAGAAGCCCAATATTTTGCGGGGTTTCAAAGATTAATGGACGGCTCGTTGAAGTAAGTCGAGATCGTTGTTCATTTATTTGGATGTTGAACTTAATTCCAATGTTCAACCCAACCTTGACATTCAAGCATCGACTGTAGGGTTAAGACCCTTGAAATAAATGTTGGGATTCAACACCTTCCCTGGTTTTTATAAAATTCTAAATCTTGATTTTGTTTCAGAGTACGAGATGGGGCAAATATACTTTTGATTGATAAAGCATACATACTCTGTAGAAGGTAAAGAAAAAGAGAAAAGATGAGAGATATAAAATGTTGTACAAGTGCTATATAGTTTGTGACATGTAGTATTTTGGACGTTTGTTTCGGCCTCGCAAATATGAAAGAGAAAAAAGGGAGGAGCTTATTTCAAGGAACTACATAGATACAAGTACTACGTACATATGTACATAGTACATGTATACATACAAGTAGTTGTCTCAAGCAAGGATAAACCGAGAACAATCATAAGGACATCGAGGCCCGACATCTATCTTACCACATCATGAAAGTACGTATGCACTATGTATGTGTGTATAGACAAGACAAAGAAGAAGACGGCCGAGGTAGACAAGACCTAGGGACAAAGAAGGAAAACAATTGTGATGAGAGGCTATGACTATGACTTTGAGCAAAAGCGTGATGTTTAGGAGATAACCGCAAGCCAGGCCCTGTGGCTCAAGGCCCTTCTTCAGACATGGGTTAGGGTTTATTATATGGGGATTGAAGAAAGAAGGGAGAGCGGACTCGTTGAGTATGAATATGAAAAAAAAAGAGATTGAAAAAGACATGAATTAGGCAACGTGATGAAGATTTTGAGTGTACTTTATTCTAATCATGGTTTTCTCTAGGTTGAATACCATGTACATACATGAAAGAAACAGAAACAGGCCGCTCTGGATGAAGATTTTAAGTTGGCTCTTGTAGAGGAAAAGACTTTGTTGTGATGAAGATAAAAAGGGACAAGCATGGAAGGAATGACACGATCCCTGGAGCGTAAACTAGGAGGAAAGAAACCGAAGATCGGTATTTTTATTCTCAAACAAGCTAATTCGCTTTATGAGGACAGGAAGAAAAATTCTGTGCAGTGAATATCATGACATAAAAGTGAAGGAGAATTCACAGCCAGCTTGCCTCTGGCGAGCGTCAGACGAGATTAGGGCCCTGTTTTCCGGAAAAGGACCACCCAGAAAAACGAGATGATACTATGTAAAAAAAAAAGGGTGACCAAGAAGAAGAGAAGTGGAAAAAGAAAAGGAAAGGGGTTTGGGATGATCTTGGTACGTACTTGTATGTACATACATACTATGCTGCCTCGGGCCCTAAGCAAGAACACAATCAAGGCACGGCTTTCTCTCGCCCAGCCCCATTGAACAAGGTCTATTTATGTTTTTTTTTTTTTTCTTTCCCTGTTATTGTTAAAAGTTAAAGGGTCTGAGGATAAGTACATATTTCAAAGATCAAGAAACTGAAGAAAGAAAGAGAAAAAGAAAAACATGCAATGATAAAACATGATATCGCCACTGCTAAAGAAAACTTAATGTCGCTGCTTCATTTATTAAATCGACGAACCGAATTTTTGAGGCCCATGGTCTATCAACTTGCTCCTCTAAGTTTTGAACCTCTGGACTTTTGTACTATAATCTGCCGAGACAAGAAAAAGAAACATCACCCAGCTTAAAGCAACGCTTCTTCTATCCCATGCTCTTTTCCGGGGAGTTGACCTTGAAAGACTTCTCTGGTTTGTCTTGTTGTCTTGTCGTTCCGTTGTTTGGCCCTTGTCAAGTCCCCTATTCCCCCACTAATCTAGGATAGTTTCTTTGTCAAAGTTCAAATTAAACCTTTGAATCTGCTGCTTTGTGTACTAAGCCAATATCGAAAAGACATTTGCATAATTGCTACCTCTTTTTTCAAGAAGAGTAGTACATAAAATAAAATCGATTTGGGTTAAACAATCTCTCGACACCTAGCAACAAAAATCTATGTACATACACACAGATATTTCTTAGACAAGTCTTAAGCTAGACAGAGACGGCTCTATTGTCCCGAATTGGTTACCAAGACAAGGGCAAGGTTTGCAAGGGGTCTTTTTTCATGCAAGAAACGGGAAAACTATGGATAAACCGGGCCCTGATGATTTGATTTGGGGTTACATACCTACATACATACCAGTAGTATATTGTACATGTAGTACCACAGGACATATCAGTATCAGTACATACATATCTTCTACTCCGTAGTTATGTTACATACATACATACATACATACATACATACATACATACATACTTACATACATACGTATACGTACAAAGTTGCAAATATACTATGTACATATGTAGTATAGACGTAAAAGGTTGACGACCCTTTCATAATAAGATGCATGGATTGTCAAGTTGCCTGCCGAAGGGAACCAGCCAGGTATTGGTGATTATGTATACCATATGTATATATATGGTAGTTCATTTCAATAACGTTCGGTATTGCATCCTCGCTTTATTGTTGTTTTATGTATGTGCATACTTACCTGTACAAGTACATGTCCATACAAGTAGTATGTAGTATCAACATGGTTATGAACAAACCCAGAAACAAACTCAACGAACACCAAAAAAGAAAAAAAAAAAAAAAAGGAAAAAGCTAGCAAGTCTCAAATCCTGGATCAAATTTCTTCAATCCGTCGTTCGTCAAGGCACAAACCCGGAATAGGGCACCTGGCGATGAACTTGACTTCAAATAAAGGTGATGTGATTTGGTGTGATATGTATTTGTATGGCTAAAGCCATGCCACAGCATTTTCCAATTTTCCAACATTTCTTATTTTATTTTTGAACCCAAAAACATAGCCCGCCAAAATGAAATCTTGATGGCTTGATTGTCGTCGCACTTTATATCTAATTGATGGCGCGATATTTAATGTCTCATCCAACTCTGTCCCTCCTACCAAGATAAGAAGACTATGATTCTTAAATTTGTTACTTTTTGGTCCATCTTTCTAACCCCTCGCCGCCTTGTCTGTTGTCTAACATGCTAAGGTATTTTATTTTTTTTTTAAAAAAAATCCATATCCGGGCTTCCGAATTATATGGTATACTTGTATAAAATAATACATAGTGCATTCACAGAAATGTATACCATCAGTATGTACATTTGCAGATTATTTGCAACCAGCAGAGGGCTCAAAGCTCAAACCCTGAAATTGGCAATAACTTGTACATACGTGCATAGAAAAGGCCATGGACCAGTACAGTATTTTTTCTGGTCACAAGTCTCAACATGTCAATAGGTTAATGCTAGATTTGGCTAAGCAACATAAAAAAAAAAGGGCTGGATGAACAGAGCGAAATATGGCTCCTGCGCAAGGTTAGACCTGATGGTGGCCTGGTCGATGCTGTACGGCTGTTGCTGTTGATGCCCGTACGGAAGAAAAAAAAACCCCAATAAATTATGCTCATGTTTACAGGCATTTTAAGCAGTTTTTGAAAGCTGATAAGAAAGAAAATATATTCGTTAACGCATTTGGAGGCGGCATCTTTCTTCGGCTCCGTACTTGCAAGTCCATGGAAAGAGATTCTTTGTTACATACAATATGTACATACTACAAGTATGTAGTGGTGTACATTTGTACGTACTTTCTTCTGCCGGGCGGTCTATGTATATGCAGACTTTTCTCGCTCTCTCTGTTTTGTACAAGCATGTAGTCTTCCTTGTTTTTACTCATTTCCCCTACAACGATCGCCAGTCTCAAACCCTGTTTCTCGAATGTCCCATTATCGACTTGGTCGGTCAGTTGTTACTGTCTGAAAACCCGCCCGGTAACTTGGTGATCCATAGTTGGCTCGATATCTCGAGCCAATCGACAAAAAACAAAAAGAGACTATCCTACTTGTCTAGCCTTTTTGGTTTATTGAATGTGTCTTTCTTTTTCTGCATGTTGCTGTGCCTTGTCTTTCATTGTTTCTTGTTTTCTCCTTCCAGGGTTCATGGTCTCTGCGTTCTCTTGCTTGTTAATGCTACATACTACAAGTATCTCCCTCGTCGATCCCGAATCCTGGCCTTGCTGGTTCATCTTCTTGTTTGTCTCCTTCCTTCTTGACTGAATTTCTGCTAAGTGTGTCTTTTGATTCTCTGCTGAAGATATGTACCATCTTCGAAGCAAAACGGACAAGACAAAAAGAGTGCACGATGCTGGTGTTTGCTTCCTACAGAGCAACCACACCCCGTGCAGATACACCCCCTTCCTACCCACCAAACGGGGAATACACTCCTCCTGGCTGGCGTCTGACGCGGTTACTCAGAGATCACAGGATGTGAGCACCAAACAGCAGCAGAAAAAGTACAGGTAGTAATTCGCCAAGTAGCAAAGCTTCGGCGCGCCGCTCCCCCCCTTCGATACATGGCGCATTGCGCATACAGCAAATCCTACGCGACGCCTGGCGACTTGACGACGAATTTAGCGAGTTTTCTTGAGTTACTGCCAACTACATGCATATACCAGTATGTACATATGTATGTACGTACTTATTGAACAATGGTTTGGAGATTTGAGCTGAGTGAGTTCTGATGATGTTTTATTATCTTTTTCTTTTCTCTCTCTAGTTTATTGTACATAGTAGTTACTGATGATTCGTGTTCACTTGGGGAGCATCCTTGACGGACGGGTTTGGTGTGTACGTATGTATACTTGTACATAGTATGTACTTACTTGTACATAACAATACATGCATACATACATACAGAAGTAACTGCCTATCTTTTCATGGCCCTGTTCATTGTCTCGCTCTTCCTCGATAATTCGACCACCTCGACGTGGGTTTTGCATCCCTCCAACAATAACCTCGTCAAGTCTCTAGTATTTGCGCTATTCGGGTTGAAGTCTCTCGCTTTCCACTGATTTTGTCGGTGAGGTGTACATAACAAACACATACTTTGGCTTCCCCATTATTGCTAATTTCTACAATTTAATAAGCCTTTTTCCTCCATTGGTGGCCCCTTGTCTATTGTACAAGTATGTACATACACACATACTTCTCAAGCTATACTATTTTTTTTAATCCTTTGCGCATCAAGGACCGTTCGCTGCCGTCCCGCTAACTTCTCCTGTCACCTTTTCTTTCCTCTCTTTCTTGGCTTAATTCCGACCTGCTTTTCCTTATCTTGTTTCCTTTTCTTTCCTCTTCAGTTCTTTTTGCTTAAACTCTGCCTTTTCATCGCATTATTTTCTTTTGTTGGTTATCGTCTTGAATTTTTTCGTCGTGTATCTTCTGCCTCTTTTGTTTCCTGTGCAAGTTCGAATCATTCTATCCAGCTGTTGAAACTACTTGTTCCCTCGACTTATAACCCTTTCCAACTACATCTACCACAAAATCGATGCTTCGACTACCAACACCCACACCGACTTTCAAAAACCTTCTCAGTTCCCGAACACAAGCGTTCTTGGTTCTCTCTTCTTTGTCCGACCAGCCTGGCTTCAATTAAACATAGCCTGTCTAGTTTTCGTCTTGCCCTTTTGTATCTCAGTAACTTGATCGCATACTACCTCTACCGAGACCAACGATAACGAGACCCATTTTCCGCCTCAATTATTCTTTCCCTTTTCACCCTTTTTTATTATTCGTGTTTAGCTGGTGCTGAGCTCTTTTGTCTGGGAATCTATTGATTCTGTGGCCACTGTCGACTACCTCTCCGACGGCAGCTTTAGCCTGAGGCTATCCAGAGCATCATCGTCCGGCAAGCCTTTGTTAGCCCAAGAACATGACTTCGTCTGGAAGATTACCCGCAGAGAACGCCGACAAATCAGCTTCCTCGTCGCCTTCTACTCACAATGGCTCATCAAGCGGTAGACGAGCTTCTTCAATTCCCCGGCTTGCCTCAAGTGGCTCTTCTAGCAGCAAGGCCTCTTCTCCCGCACCTATCCCAGCTGTGCCACCTGTCCCGTCAAGGCTACCCATCGGCAAGAGTCGCCCGTCGCTACACAATGCTACACCCGGTATGAAGTCACCAACTTCTTCAGCACGTAGCTCTTCCTACACCGGCATTAGTGGCACGCACAGCAACCAGGGCAGTCCCAACACCAGCTATCATCACAGCAGCTCGAGGCATAATGTCAGCACTCCCGACTACCACCAGCGCGCCCCAAAATCACCAAACGTGCCGTCAATAGTCAATGTTGTTTCCTCGGCAATGCAGTCTCTGCCTATTCCAGTGACTGTACTTGACGACTCAAAGACAGTTGTTTTCACCAACGATTCTATGAGAAAATTGTTACAAAGCGTGTTCTCTACTACCCCTGGGCACCCAATGGAGTCCTTTGATGGGCTGACCCTGACACAGCTTGGTGTGGACGTTCTTGAAAAGGGTCAGCCTATCTGGGTCTCTCTCAATACCATTTTAGATCACATTGCTGCCAAAGATAGCGGCTCAGCATTCGGCCCCGAAAGTGTTGAATCTCACCAAAATTTTGACCCCGAACATCCGACAGCCGAGTTTGCGCGGAGGACAGTCTGGAAAAACACCCAATCAGATTACACGCTTGACGTTGTATTTTCACCTTCAATTAGCCGCCGCAGCTCATCAACAAATTTGGCATCTATGGCCGGCACTCAAGTTGTCTTCAGCAACGGCAAACAAATCTGCGCCAAGATGATTGTCACAACATGGGCCGCATCTCAGCGTGAAAGATATTTCACCCTCACCTTTACCAAGGCCGACCCCGTCATCGACTCCAAAGCCTCCAATCAAGCTCTGCAACCAAACCCTATCTCTCCGTCAACAGACACAGTAGCATTGGCTTCGGGACAACCCGACCAAAAGTCAAGTCCTCGACCCCCCGTTTTGTCACTAAGTTCACAACAATGGGCCTTTTTGCCGAGCGGGCCGCCTGGAATTGACGCCAACAACGAATCCACCCTGTTCCAAAAGATTATGAAGATGAAGGACGCCCTGATCGACAACACCACGATGCCCATCGTCGGGATATGGAAGGATGGCAGCGTGGCGTATCCTAACCATGCTGCCCGGACTTTGTTCGGGAAAGAAACGCCCGAGTCGCGCACGTTCTACTTTAATGATCTTATCACAGGGTGGACTATCTGGGACGAAGACTTTACGCGGCAGCTGGACGTTGAGGAGTATCCTGTCAAGATTCTTCTAGACACCATGACGCCGTTTGAAGGAAAACGTATTGGAATTATTCGCGAAAACGACAAACGCCTTGTTTTCGATGTCTTGGGCGAAGTCATTTACGATACTTCCACTAACGAGCCGCTTGGTGGGATCGTGAGCTATCGTGATGTCACCAAGATGGTTGAAGATATTACCCGATACCGCAAGGCCGATGATGAAAAGTTCCGTACCATCTGCAACGCCATGCCTCAGCTGGTGTGGACATCGCGCGCTGATGGTTTCCTTGAATTTTTCAATCAGCAGTGGTACGACTACACTGGCCTCACTCCTAATGTGTGTCATGGCTACTGGGTTGAGAATGTCATTCATCCTGAAGATGTAGCACACAGCTTCGCAGAGTGGCAAAAGTCTCTTGAGACTGGCGAACCTCTGCAAATTGAATACCGCTGCCGAGACAAACATGGCAACTACCGTTGGTTTCTGTGCAGAGCTCGTCCTCTTCGTGCAACGCCTGATGGCCCTATCACCACTTGGTTTGGTACGAGCACCGACGTTCACAGCGCTGTTGTCAACAACAAAATAACGGAACGCACCAAGGAGCAGTTGAAGAGCGTCATGGCCCACGCCAGAGCCACTCTTTTCACTGTTGACATGAACCAAAACGTCACGATGCTTGAGGGTGGTCTTGTCGGTAATGGGATCTCGGCTAGAAAAGAAAATGGCGTCAGTTGGTACATTGGCCGCAATGTTTACACTGTATTTGGTGAAATCATTGGCCAACTTCCAGATGGAAAACAGCCCACATTCTTGCACCCTATTGAAGGTGTTTTGGCTGGGCGTGAAATCGACCAGGTCGAAGAGCACGACATTAGTAAGTTGATTTTTTTTTCGGATGTCACAATCATCATTGCATGCTAACCAAGCTTTAGATGGACGCTGGTACCGTACGCGCTTTGTTCCTATTCTGTCAAGCGACACCGTGAATGGCCCTGAAATCGAGGGCGCTATTGGCGTCATTATGGATGTCACGGAGCATTATGCTGCCATTGAGGCGGAGACGAAGCGCAGACATCAGGCTATGGCTAATGAAGCGGCTGCCAACGAGGCAACGCGTCTCAAAAGCCAGTTTTTGGCCAACGTAAGTTATATCCACTTGATACACTCTGCAGTTCATTCAACTTTAAATACTAATATGGCTGCCACAGATGTCTCACGAGTTCCGTACTCCTCTCCAGTGGGTTATTGGCTACACGGATATCCTCATGAGCACAACTATGAACAAGGAGCAAGAGTCTCTCGTTGGCACGATTCGCAACTCTGCCACCATTTTGCTAACACTTATCAACGATATTCTCGACTTCTCGAAGATTGAGTCTGGTAAAATGGCGCTTGATGAGACTGACTTTCAACTTTCGTCGGTTCTTACAGCCGCGACGGAGATGCGTCTGTTTGAGGCCAAAAAGAAGAAGATTAAGTTTTACATTGACTACGCCGATGGTGTTAATGAGCTAAATCTGGTTGGTGACTGCAACCGTCTTCGTCAGGTACTCAACAACATTCTGGACAACAGTATGAAGTTTACGCGTGAGGGCTTTGTAGCCTTTGAGGTTCACATTGAGGAGCAGACCGATGAGGATATTACCCTTAAGTTTGTCGTCTGTGACAGTGGCATTGGTATCCACCCCTCCAAGATTGACCACATTTACGAGCCCTTTCTTCAGGGAGACCCATCCACTGCTCGCGAGTTTGGAGGAACTGGGCTTGGTCTGAGTATCTGCAAAAGTTTCCTGGACCTGATGCATGGCCGCATTGACATCAAGTCGCCACCTGGTTCTGGAACTACGGCCACTGTGTGCATTCCCTTCCGCAAGATTGTTGCTCCGGCGGCTTGCCCCCTTTCAGATGCTCCAGTGTGCGACAACTCGGCGATTGATAGTGATTGCGAGGAGGACGTCAATGAAACTTTGACAGGCAACGATAATGTGCCGCGTTTGAGATCCAACATTGATGGCTCGGAAGACGCGTCCAGCAAAAAGAGACCTTCAACTCGCACACACTCGACCGTCTCGAGTAGGCCTAGTCTACCGCCTCGCGAGAGAATCAATATCCTCTTGGTCGAAGACAAGTAAGTCTGCTCTTTATTGTTACGTGTATGTAAGCCTTGCGTTCTGCACTTACTAACGATTTCATAGCCGTGTAAATGCAAGACTTATGCAGAAGTTGCTTGACAAGATGAAGTTCACCATGAGCGTTCACATGTGGAACGGCCAAGAAGGTCTTGAATATGTGGAGCAGGCTTACAATGGTGACAAGGCCAAACCCGATGTCATACTTATGGATTGCCAGATGCCCGTTATGGACGGCTACGAATGTGCTGAAGCGTAAGTTTCTCAATTTCCCGGTAATAATTATCCTCGATGCTAACACAATCTAGTCTACGTAACTCGGAGAAACTTCGAGACTACGTGGCTGATGTGCCGATTATTGCTGTCACTGCCTCTGCTGTTGCTGGTGATCGCGAGCGCTGTATGGCATCAGGCATGAACGACTACCTTTTGAAGCCCATTACTCAGAGCGTCCTTGAGCGTACCATCATGCAGCATTTGACGCTGATGAAGCTGTCCAAGCCAAGTCTGAATGTACCTGCGCCTGAGCCTCTGCAAAAGAGTCCTACGGTTCACGAAGATCAGGCATTCTCCATGAACGACATATCCGAGTCTGTGACTGTTGGCTCTGCCACTGTCACTGCGTCTTGTCCTATCAGCACGGTTGAGACCAAGGCCTTTGTTGACATCAAAACCACCACCGCACTCAACCGTGAGAAGCGGCCTCCCGCTGTTACCTCCTTATCCAGCATGAGCATGAGCAGCATTGAGGCTGTCCCGACGCCACAGACGTTGAGCACTTACAGCGACACGGCCAGTGGTAGCTCTGAGTCACCGCCACCGGCGTGAATCCCAAACTGGGCCTCTGGGCTGTGGTTGGTGGTGACGGCATTGTTTAGCTGATGCTGGATTTGGCCGCAATCATGGTCGAGATTCCCTTTTTCTTTTTCTTCTTCTCGGCGCTCAAACACTGCTCTTCTCTTTACCTCTTCCTTTCTTCGTTTTTTTTCCTCTTCTACTCTGACGAAAATGGGCTTTTTTTATTTCTTTTTTTTTTCTCCTTTACTATGGATACCGCTTGGTTTATTGATACCAATGACGCTCTTTTCTTTGGCTATATATTTGAAGCTTTCTTCCCTTCTTCCCTTATTCTCTTTCTTTATCTTTTTTTTTTCCTTGAGTTTCTGTTTTTCTTTTGCCATTTACTATGAATATTTCTCCGGGAATAAGGTCTATGAGA
This sequence comes from Thielaviopsis punctulata, assembly GCA_036034705.1. Classification (NCBI taxonomy): domain Eukaryota; kingdom Fungi; phylum Ascomycota; class Sordariomycetes; order Microascales; family Ceratocystidaceae; genus Thielaviopsis; species Thielaviopsis punctulata. The sequence continues at coordinate 3,432,811 of CM069899.1, read as the reverse complement.
CAATTCTCAGATGGCATATAAACAAACAATGGCTTGCGGTGGGGAGGCACTTGTTGGTTTGTAAACAGTGTTTGGTGGCGTTTTCTGGATATCCTCTTGTGTTTTCTTGTCTATTTCCTTTTTTATGGGCATTTCGTTGGATTTTAAATTTTTTTCTGAACTCTTTGTCTTTTTCGTTTTGTACATGTTGATTTTTCTCATTATCTTTGTTTGTTGATACGCAATACATATTGGGGAGGTTTATTTTCGTTGTGTTCATTCATATGAATTGTTTTATGTCATGGTTATTTATTTGTATTAGAAGGTAATACGGAGTTTCTTTTCTTTTTGCATCCAACCTCCAATATGACACTGCACAAAGCGACGGTGAGATGAGATGTGTAAAGGTATAGATAGGTGCGCAGACACGCCGCAACCGTTTGCAGAATTTCATGATAACTGTGTCAAGTTGGTTGAATGAGAACGACATGCCGGTTCAATCATGCCGTTGACGCAACCGAAACAAGATCGACAGAAGCTGCCACATGCCGCGTTTCAACTGCGACGCCTGGCTGCAGTAGCCGACTCGAGAGAACAGAAGACCGGGGTGATGAAGTATGTAAGGAAGCAAGGCATAACAAAAGGAGGCATAGAATCGGGTGGTTGTCGGTGCTGTTTGCGAACCAAAAGTTATCGTGATGATTTTCAGGGTGTAACTCTGAGAAACACGTGATTTTGCACAAGCGCCTCTTTCAAGGGCTGAAAATCAAACCCTCAAATCAAGAATGTCTGATTCAAAAAAAAAAATTAAAAAATGTCTGTATTTTATAACCGATGTAACGGCAATCTGACAAAAAAAGGTAATAGAGTAGAAACATCAGACGAAGGTAGAAGAAGCAGGAGGAAAGTGGGAATACAAAAGTCTAGAAGCGTAGAACAGACAAGGAAGGAATGATGCCCAATATAAAAAAAAACTCTTGTGGGCAAAAAAAAAAAAAAAAAACATTGAAATTTGGCGTGAAAAAAAGGAGAATTTGATATTGTCTGAGGAACTTAGAAGTGTTCCTTCCAGAAACGGAATTTGACTTCGTTGATGGTGGTTTCCTTGGCAGCAGAGGCGATGGCGCGCGCTATTGGGCTTGTTAGCAGGGTTCACATATAACAGACCTCAAGTGAGAGACTCGAGGAACAAGCGGGAGAGGAACTTACCGGCAGCAGAAGGACCACAGAAGTACACACCGACAGTGGTGCGCATGCCCTCGAGACCGGGCAGGTACGTGTTGTTGAGGATACCATCACGGATCTCCTGGAAGAAGCGGGGGAAGTTGGGACGACCAAAGTTGGTGCGCGACTTGAGCTCGGTCAGAGGGTCGACCTCGGAGCCGACCGAGTTGATGACAATGTTCTGGGTGGTGTCAAGGTCCAGGCGCTGGGTTAGGTAGGTGTGGATGCGCAGGAACTTGGAGCCCTGGGCGCCGGGGCCGACGGCCAGCGAGGCGTCAGTGCTCTGCTCCTCGAGCGACGACAGCAGGGTCTGGAACCACTCAAACGACGTGGTATCCTTGCACACCCAGATGAATTCGACACGGCGGAGACGCGTGGGCGGGTTCGGGCTGTTGCGCATGTGCCAGATGTTTTTGAGAATCGACGCCCATGGGGTCACACCAATACCAGTGCCAATCAGCACGGCAATTTCGTTCTCAAACACGTCCTCGGCAGGGGCACCGTAGGGACCGTCGATGCGCAGAAGGGGCATCTTGTCACCGTTGCGCAGGGCAACCTCGTACATGCCCATGGGGTCCGAGGTCTCGTACAGCTTGGACTGGGCGGGACCAGCACCAACGGCGTCACCCAGGGTGCGGGTGAAGTCACCGACCTGGCGGATGTGGACAGAGACGTAGGGGTCAAAGGGGCACGAGGTAATGGTAAAAGGGTGCCACTGCCACTTGGAGATGGAAGGCACCTGCAGGAACAACCACTGGCCGGCCTTGTACTTGAAGGAGGGCTTGTTGAACTGGATCTCAATGACATCTGGGAAGAGTTAGTTTTCTTTTGTTTGCTAGACCTGGGGATCAACAGAGGAAGGGGGAGGGGGGAAGTAGACAACATACCGTACGGGTGGCGGATCACGCGAGTAATCTCAGTGTCACGGGCGGCACGGACCTCACGGTACAAACGCTCAATCAGGTAGAAACCACCGCTGAACAGCTCCCATCTCCAACCCAGGTAACCAATGCAGTGAGTCCAGTAGGGCTTTCCCGCAAAAGGTGAGAAAGGGTTGACCGAGTCACGCACGAAGCAGCCAGTGGTGTGAGTGTACATTCCCAGGAAAAAGGGAATGAACATGTGGTGGGTGTACCAGAAGGTCTCGAACGACTGCTGACGGATGCGGGCATGGGCCGTGGTGTAAATCATCATCATGCAGAACAGCATAATGTGGCCAGTGATACCACCGGGCTGAGTGTAGTGGATCTGAACAGCAAGCTCGGGACGCAGCTGGGTCTTTTCAACGTTGAAGAAGTTGACGTAGTGGGCGACGGTGTGCAAAAAGGTAAAGAACACCATGGCATAGGCGACTTGGCGGTGGAACCACAGGTTCTCATCCAGCGGCAGCCAGCGGATCTTGGGACGAATCCAGCGCACAATGGTACGGCAGACGGGCAGCAGAATCAAGGTGACGTCCATGGCAAGTACTAGACCGGCACCACGAGAAATCCACACGGAAAAGGTCAGGGTGTTGAGCGGAGCCAGCTTGATGTTAGTTGCTTGAAGATACCTTGGGGGTGGTGGTGTTAGCGAGAGGATTTACAGAACTGCCTATTGGCCTAGGCAGATGAATCTGGAGATGCAACCTACCAACCCAGGGCGAATGTGCCCCAGTGGAAACCCCAGAACAGAATGTGGAAGATGACCTTGGAGGTGGTCAGCTGCTTCTTCAGCAGCACCTTGAGAGGGAGATCGCCAGACATGATGGGCGGTAGTTTGGCGGTAGGGAATAATCAGCAATAGAAAACGGGCGTCGGCCTGCGACTCGCGGCGTGAGGAAGGCGAGATGGTCGAAGAATAGAGACGCTGTAATAAAGTCGTCGGGTAAGAGAAGAAGAAGAGAAAGAAGAAGAGAAATAAACGTATACTATGGAGTAAATAGACTGAGCCAGCAGGAAAAGAAGAATTAGGTGAGAATTAGACGTCGATAAGTATGGACATGAGTAAAATAAAGTAAAATATTAAGACAGAAACATGAGAAAGAGAAAAAGAAGGCTTCAGAGAAGGAAACGACGAGGAAGAGGATATATGAGAGGGTGGTATGGTATATCCAGAGATTCTTGTTCTTTGTACTGTTCGATGTTGATCTCGCCGCCTTTTTGTTGAACAGATGGGACAAAAAGGGAGGGAAGCGAAGACAGAAACACAGAAAAGAAAGCAGGCACAAAGGAGCAAAAGAGAAGAGCGCAGCTGAAGAGAAAAGAAGAGAAAGAAAGAAAGAAAAGAAAAGAAAAGAAAGAAGGAAGAAGTATGCAAAACACAAGAGATGCGGACGCGGGGGGAGTTACGAGTTATGTATAAGCGGCCCTTGTGCTCTTTTCCCTGGAGAAAAGAGAAAGAGAAAAGAAGAAGGAGAAAAGAATAGCAGTAAAACAGATTTGGCATACAAGAGAGAAAGAAGCCCAAGCAAGAGAAGCAGCTGGTCTGTTCCTGTGGTTATGGTACTAATGTTACTATGTATACATAAGGAAGAGAAACACAGACCCGGGCCGAACTGACACAAGACAGGAGGTGCGGGTGAAAGAGCAGGGTGGGGTGGGTTGAGGGTTTGCAGCTGTTGATTATTGCATTGTGTAGTAGTATACTCGCCTGGTATGAGGCCTCGATTGTACATGTGTTTGTATGTAAGTATGTATGTATGTATGTATGTATGTATGCACATGTGTAGACTCTTGTGTTTGCCTGTTATGTAGATGTTCCCAGTCTCAACTTCTCATATATCTATCTACTGTAGAAACCTCAACTTGAATGAAGTTGATTGACTGCCAGAATTCACAGCACCAACTCTTTCCTCAAGGGACACCCCCTCATTCACAAAACAGAAAACCCACACACCCTTTAAGTTCTGTTTCGGAAACACTTTTCCCAACAAGGGTCAAAACCTGGCTAGGCACTTGAAGCCACAGCCAACTACTACTACATACATACAAGTACTACTTATGTATGCATTGCTTGCTGGGGGCCGAGTTGAAAGTCAAAGAGCGGACAGACTAGGGAAACCCAGGTTCTTGATTTTTTTTTCTTAATTAAAAATGCTCTTGTAACTGATGTTCATGTTTTGCGCCAGATGTCAGGTCATTTTGGTCTATTTGCGCTTGCTCTTTGAGACAAGTCATAAAGCCTATTTGGGGTGTTTGCTGTTGTTGATGATGCAGATGCGGTGAACCAGATAAGAGATGCAAGTTGTCTACCTTTATATGTATATGTATATGTATCTCGAAACCGGCAGCAAATCTCGACTCACAGAGTAACGGAAAGGGATATGTATGTACAAGTATTCACATCTCTTCAATCAGACACACTCAGAAAATTAAAAATGCAATGACTGCCGCTCAAGCAAACTATCAAAGCCTTGACAAAAATCATATGATGATGAAAACAATGTCCAAACGTTGACCGGGTTTCTTGATTTTATTATGTTTTTCATTGAAAAAAAAAAAAAAAAAAGCTTGATTGAAATAGGCTGGCTTTTATGTAGGTTTACTTAATACACACACCCTACGCATCCAGGGGGCGTGTGTCTCATTTTCTCAACTTCCAGCAAAGGGCCAGACCACATACTACGTGTACAGCATGGCTTGACTTGGCCTTTTGCTTGTGTACAGGCACTACAAGTAAATACGTAGTAGAAGCGATGCGGTTCACTTGTAGTACAAGTAGTTATACTATGTGCATTCTTTTGTTTTCGTCTGTGGTAGTAAAAATGGCGGGAGACGGCCAAGATGGGGCGTTCGTTCATCTTGGCTTACCACGGATTTGGTTTCTTGATATGTATAGTACATAATGCAATCAGGGAAAAGAAAACCCAGCCCATCTAGTATTGCATTCTGATCTTTCAGTAACCGTCGGTAGAAGCACAAGTTACTGAGTCCATCAGTAACAACTTGCATCATCCGTGTAGAACTTCCAGTGGTATGCGGACAGTTAGCATGGTACTTCCTGATATAGCATTCTCTTCTCGCTGAAATCAGCAGCATTCGCTGCATTGTACATCGGTTTTTCTTGACATCAGATGGAAGATTCTACAAATCCATAGCTGCTGACTTGCTGCTCAGCCTCCAGGCACGTTCTTTGGTCAGTTTGTATGTTGCTGTATATATGTATGTATATACGTATGTACATACCTATAATATATTACGTGCTACCACTGCTGCAATAGAATTATGGCGATCAAAAACTGATACACAATCCAAGACATGTTTTTTCTGCTGCAGCCAAAACTATCTAATCCTAACATCATGGGTTTTTCTTTGTTCTTTCGTGATTGGGGACTGATTAGGGTTTGATGTCCACTTACACGCGTAACCCTTGTCACTGGAGCCGCAGGTTTCATTGTTGGTTCTCAAAGAGCCGCTATTCTTAGTCATTTTCTAACTTTGTTTTTCTTTAGTCGGGCTTTTCTTTTTTAGACAAGCTTGGCGTAAAAGAAGTTGATGACTCTTTCTTTTTCCGGTATCTTTCTTCAATACGACTGTGCATGTACATATAGGCCAGCTGAGAACTGACAGGTCGTTATCTCGTCATCGATCGGGCCTCTGGAACATATGGCAAAAAAAAAAATAAAAAATACAAAGAACAGAAATGGGAACAAGAGACCAAAGTAAAACTTGTATAGCGCGCTCTGTCGTTTCCTGGCTCTGCCTTTTGTTACAGGATGCCCATCCGAGGCTTGAGAAAAAGGCCCGGGCGGGAGTTGAGGGAAACACTGCGCGTTTCAATCAAGACTGGGGGCTTCTTAATACGTGTTTTTAATTAGCACACAATTTCTCTCTATGGTACATATTTGTAGATGATTGATTTCAACTTGGTTAGCTTTAACCACTCGACTTAGTTAGAGAAGAGTGAGTATCAAAAGTAATCGTGAAGTGAAGATGAAAATGAATGAATATGTATGTATGCAAAGTTCTGCAAAATAACAAGCTTAAATCCATCTCATCACCTAGACTCAAGCCACTCAATGCTTATTTTCCCAAGTGCTATTCATAGAACAAAGCGACCCTACTTGTATAAACCTCACACTTCACAACGCTGCAATTTCCGGGGCCCTGCTGCAAATTTCCCGCAATTAGGCTTTCAATCACTGTACTTTGTCTGAACTTCCATTGATTGTTCTTCTGATGCTTTGTCGTTGTCTGTAGCTCATTCGCTGATACATACATATGTAAGTATGTATATCTAAACTGACCATATTGCCTATGCCCATCATCAAACCCCAAAGCCCTTGATTTTCCTACACTACTAAGCTTCAGATCTAATACAAGCAAATACCCGGCGATCTCAACTCCAACCACAACAACAATAAACCTCTTGTCGGTTGTCAATGGTCTAGATCTTTGGCCGTCAAGCTGCTCCTCCAGCAACCTTCCAAACAATTAAAAAAAACTCGTTGGTCCCTGCAAACAAAAGAGAAAGGCGCTTGTTCCTTCTGTTTCGACCACCTTGATGCTTCTACAGTATCTCTTCCCACAAGACGAGACGGCAGAATTCACAGATGATGTCAATCAAGCCCCGTGATGGAGAAGGCCTCCGCCGCTTAAGTTTGTAAGTTCATGATTACAATCCTGCGTCTGCGTTTCCAGGTGCATCGTTATCGTATCGGAGCTAGCCTGCTACTGCGTTGCTACTAAAAGGCGACTCCAACTTACGCAATGATGGACATCCTCGTGTGCTTTGTTCAATCAACAAGCCAACTTACGCCTTTGCATGGTATATGCAAATCCCAAACCCCTCAGGCCCCATGCATGTGTATGTGTATGTATTGTATGTACATATGTACATATACTTTTTACTTCACAGCTTTTCCGAATGGCTCTTAAGCTGTAACTCTTTGGCCTTCAGACCCCTGAGCTACGGTGACCCTACTGCTCATAACTCCAGTGTCACAGACTCGCTTCAGGTATCTTTTGTACTGCTGTATGTGTAAAGAGTACTTTTCTTTAGATTCAAAGGCCCAGACCTTGAGTAGAACTCAACCTCTTTCTCTATACTGGTATGTATTCAAGACTCTGGAGGTAAGTTGGCTGTGACGGCTTTATGCTGATAAGGAACAGCGCTGTCTCTGCACTTGGCCCGGGCGTTGTGATTGATACTACGAGCCACGAGTCCAAACATCCAATCCCTTACTCCGGATTAGATAGTCGTTGGTAAGACGACACCGACAAACGGAAAGGTCTGTTCCCGAGAGCGCGTAGGCCAGGAAAGTGTTAGATTCCGTAACTTTTATATCCATCCTGGCAGCCAGTGGTCTAGAACCTTTGGAAGCTCTTGTTTTGATTCCGCCGGTAAACTTGGCATTGCTTTATTCTCTGTATGTACTTGGCCTAAAAAGTCCTTCAGTGAGAGAACAAGCTATACAAGTAAGTAATGGATGCAAGTTGATTGGGAGGATTGGCCAAGTACATACAGAGAATAAAGCA
>CM069899.1:3405393-3425050 GCA_036034705.1 Thielaviopsis punctulata | reverse complement strand
GATCGGAGCGGTGAACGGCGGAAACGGAGCACATCACGAGACGAAGGCCGCAGTGACAAGAGACGGCGGGTAGAAGTTTGATTCTCTTCAGGAGGTATGGATGTATATTCAAAGGTATAGATTTTACAAGTGTTCAAAGCATTCAAAAAAAAAAAAAAAAAAAAAAAAGTATGCTGGAGGCGCATCATATCGTGTTGAGTCGTGTGCCTTGACTCCCTTTTCAGCTCTAGAAAGGTAAAGCGATGGTGCTTTCGGGTATTTTGCTGATCTGAGCTATAGTAGTTGGTGAAAAGTTGATGTCTTGGCTCTCTAACCTAATTCGAGTGATATCGACCCTAGACCCTAACACTCAACCTTTCATTGATATCACTTTAATTGAATATATTGTCTCTATTTTCATGTGAAAATTTCTTCGCCATATCTTATTCTACTAAAAAAAAAAAGAGAACAATCGACAAGTCGACTAATATCGTCACGGCTTATCCGCAAGTATGACTACAGCCGCAAATTCCGTAGGCCTTACGCCGGCCATTACCGTGTGGGCTCCGTATGCTCAAGGTGATGTGTCGATGACGCCACGTGCTGCGCCACACCTTTAGGCTCCACAGCCAAGTCTTGGTACAGCTGACAGCTGCCAGCAGCTGATTATAGCCTCAAAAACAGGCTCTAATTGTATGCCAGGAAGATAACATACAACACATGTACATAGATACTACCAGTATGTACTATGTACTATGTATGTACATACAGTGCATAGAAGTACATAGCCCCCAGAAGTGGCCGGCCACTCGCTAATTTAGCTGGCTAAAGCTTCAATTTGCTGGCTGTATGCCCATTAACGAAGCCCCGTGTTTGTCTATCGCTAACAACTTCTATTTGACCGGCTCTAGGTCTTCAATTGTCTTCCACAAAGCCCACGCTTGTAGTCTGTTGCAATCGCCATTAGAGTTGCTCCGTTCCTTGTTTGAATCTTTACTACTACACACTACATACATACTTGTCAACTCTTTTCCTTCTGCCGGTCGATCCAGCCCCCAAGCTCAAAGCCGAAAATCGAACAGCCATATTGAGGCACGCTACGCTACGCACAAACAAACTCACCAACCATCCAACTAACCCAATAACAAACTCATTACAAACCACTACCCAAACGAAAGACGCAAACGGGGTTCTCGAAACAAAACCCTCGCTTTTCTTCTTTCCTTTTGACTCCGATACTGTTTTGCTGTATTTATCCGAAGCTCGCTCGACAAACAAATACAGCCGGTTCTTCTTTTTCTTCTTTGAACGGCCGACCGACATTGAATCATTGCCGGAAAACAACGAAGACAGACGGAACTGTTTGCTTGTTTGTTTGCTGTCTTTAGATCACAACTACGTATAATATCTCAGAATGGTATATCCCGCCCGTCCCGTGTACCTTGCCTTTGTCTTCTCCGTACCTCTATTCCATCTCGTGTTTGCTGTCTTGTTAGCCCGCAACTCCCGCCATAAAACTAACCTTTTGTGCTCTCTCTTTGTTTAGGGTATTTCCAAACGCCCCAAGGACAAGGCGCGCGGCGCTGGACGGGGCGGCGCCTCGGGCGAAAAGGCGGCCCGCCCGCAAAAGGCCACCTTCGAAACGACCAAGAAAAAGGAGATTGGTGTCACGGATTTGACCCTGCTCAGCAAAGTCAGCAATGAAGCCATCAACGAAAACCTCAAGAAGCGATTCGAAGGCCGCGAAATCTACACATACATTGGCCATGTGTTGGTGTCGGTTAACCCGTTCCGCGACCTCGGCATCTACACGGACCAGGTATTGGAAAGCTACAAGGGCAAGAATCGTCTGGAGGTGCCGCCGCACGTGTTTGCCATTGCTGAGTCAGCCTACTACAACATGAAGGCATACAAAGACAACCAGTGCGTGATCATCTCGGGAGAGTCGGGAGCCGGCAAGACCGAGGCTGCCAAGCGCATCATGCAATACATTGCCAACGTGTCAGGCGGTGAAGGCGGCGACATCCAACAGATCAAGGACATGGTGTTAGCAACAAACCCTCTGCTAGAGTCATTTGGAAACGCCAAGACCCTGCGCAACAACAACTCGTCGCGGTTCGGAAAGTACCTGCAGATTCACTTTAACCCACAAGGCGAGCCGATTGGTGCCGATATTACCAACTATCTGCTTGAAAAGTCTCGTGTAGTTGGTCAGATTACCAACGAGCGTAACTTTCACATCTTCTACCAGTTCACCAAGGGCGCTTCGGACAACTATCGCTCGACATTTGGCATCCAGAAGCCCGAAACGTACTTGTATACGAGCCGCTCCAACTGCTTCGATGTCGACGGTATTGACGATCTGGCCGAGTTCCAGGACACGCTAAACGCTATGAAAATTATTGGGTTGACGCAGCCCGAGCAAGACCAAATCTTCCGCATGCTGGCTGCCATATTGTGGATCGGAAACATCCAGTTCCGCGAGGACGACAGTGGCTGGGCTGAGGTTGTCGACCAGTCCGTGGTTGACTTTGTGGCGTATCTGCTGGAGTGCTCTGCGGAGCAAGTCATCAAGGCCATTACGATTCGCATTCTGACGCCGCGCAATGGAGAGGTCATTGAGTCGCCAGCCAACCCGTCGCAGGCCACAGCGACACGCGATGCGCTGGCCAAAGCCATTTACAGCAACCTGTTTGACTGGATTGTCGAGCGCATCAATGTGTCTCTCAAGGCGCGCCAGACGACGACCAACAGCATTGGTATTCTGGATATCTACGGCTTCGAGATTTTCGAAAAGAACAGCTTCGAGCAGCTGTGCATCAACTATGTCAACGAGAAGCTGCAGCAAATCTTTATCCAACTGACGCTGAAGGCCGAGCAGGAGGAATATGCGCGCGAGCAGATTCAATGGACGCCCATCAAGTACTTTGACAACAAGGTGGTGTGCGACTTGATTGAGCAAGTGCGCCCTCCCGGTATCTTCTCAGCTATGAAGGATGCTACCAAGACGGCACACGCTGATCCTGCTGCTTGTGACCGTACGTTTATGCAGTCGATCAACGGCATGTCCAACGCTCACCTCACGCCGCGCCAGGGCAACTTCATCATTAAGCACTACGCCGGTGATGTGAGCTACAGCGTTGAGGGTATCACCGACAAGAACAAGGACCAGCTGCTCAAGGGCCTGTTGAATCTGTTCCAGGCCAGCGGCAACCAGTTTGTGCACACGCTGTTCCCGCACCAGGTTGACCAAGACAACCGTCGCCAGCCGCCGTCAGCTGGAGACCGTATCAAGACCAGCGCCAATGCTTTGGTGGACACGCTGATGAAGTGCCAGCCGTCGTACATTCGTACCATCAAGCCCAACGAGAACAAATCGCCGACTGAGTACAACCAGCCCAATGTTCTGCATCAGATCAAGTACCTGGGTCTGCAAGAGAACGTTCGCATCCGTCGCGCTGGTTTTGCCTACCGTCAGACGTTTGAGAAGTTTGTCGAGCGTTTCTTCCTGTTGTCACCCGCTACGTCGTACGCTGGAGAATACACGTGGAACGGATCGTACGAAGAGGCCACTCGGCAGATTCTCAAGGACACGAGCATCCCCAAGGAGGAGTGGCAGCTGGGTACTACCAAGGCCTTTGTCAAGTCTCCCGAGACGCTGTTTGCCCTGGAGACGATGCGTGACCGCTACTGGCATAACATGGCGGCGCGTATCCAGCGCATGTGGCGCGCGTATCTGGCGTACCGCGCCGAGGCTGCCACACGCATCCAGCGCGTGTGGCGCAAGAAGCGCACTGGTGCCGAGTTCATCCAGATGCGCGACCAAGGCCACAAGATGCTTGGTGGCCGCAAGGAGCGTCGGCGCATGAGTCTGTTGGGCTCGCGTCGGTTCCTCGGCGACTACCTCGGCTTCAATGCGTCGTCTGGTCCAGGAGCGCATATGCGTAAAGCCGTGGGTATCTCGAGCAGCGAAAAGGCCGTGTTTTCGTGCCGCGGAGAGATTCTGGAACACAAGTTTGGCCGCTCAAGTAAACCCAGCCCGCGTGTTTTGGTGGTGACGAACAGCAAGTTTTACATTATTGCGCAGCTGCTAGTCAACAACCAGGCGCAAATCATTATTGAGCGCCAGGTGCCGCTGGTGTCAATCAAGTCGATTGGTGTGTCGTCGTCTCGTGATGATTGGGTTTCGTTGGGTGTTGGCTCGCAGCAGGAGCCTGACCCCCTGGTCAACTGCTTACTCAAAACGGAAATGCTCACTCAGATGCGGCGCGTCATGTCTGGTAGTTTCAATCTCAAGATTGCTGACAGCATTGAGTATGCCAAGAAGCCTGGCAAGATGCAAGCTGTTAAGGTGCTCAAAGATGCTCCAACCAGCCTCGACTTTTACAAGAGTGGTGCCATTCACACTCAGCCTGGCCAGCCGCCCAACTCGGTGTCCAAGCCGACGCCCAAGGGCAAGCCCGTGCCTCCTCGTCCGATTACTCGTGGCAAGCTGATCCGCCCCGGCGGTCCGGGAGGCCGGCCTTCACGCCTTACGGGCAACCGCAACACACAGCCGCGTTCGGGCGGGTTTGCCAGTGCTCAGTCTTCTATGCCTGCAGCCGTTGCAGCTCGCCCTACGCCTGCTGCGGCAACGAACCCTGTGGCTACAGCGATTGGCGGCGCTCTGCCCATTCAGCAAAAGAAGCCGACACCTGCTGCTGCCGCCGTGTCCGCCGCTGCTTCTGCAGTCTCGCGTCAGCCCCCGCCGCCCCCGCCCGCGCCGGCGGCTAAGCCCAAGATTATGGCCAAGGTGCTGTACGACTTTAGCAGTGACAAGGAGAATGAGCTGTCGGTGCGCGCGGGCGACTTGATTGAGATTGTGCAAAAGGAAAACAACGGTATGTCTTTTATTCCGCCATTTAGAGGAGTCAATAATGCTAACTATATAACTAGGCTGGTGGCTTGGAAAAAACGCCCAGGGCCAGGCTTGGGTGCCCTCGGCCTATGTCGAGGAACAGGCTCCTCCGCCACCCAAGCCCAACGGTCGCAAGCCGCCTCCGGCTCCGCCGGCAAAGCGTCCTGCTGCCACGGCTCGGGCCAATGGCACTGCTGCGGCTGCACCGGCGGCTGCAACATCCAACATTGGCGGACTGGCAGATGCGCTGCTGGCGCGTAAGAACGCCATGCAGAATAGTCAGGACGACGATGACGATGACTGGTAGACTTTTCTTTGTTTGTTTGCTTGCTTGTGTTCTTCCTGACTCTGTTTCTTATATATATCTGCTGTGTTTCTTGTTGAGCGTCTTCGGCATTACGCATCTCATTCTATTCCCGTTATCTTGGCTTGATATCTGCGTATGTCGACGTTTGCGTATTTTCTTTTCCTTCGTTTTGCTTTCTTTTCTAGAGGGTTGGAGATGATGAATCACGAGCCTGTTTCTTTGGTGTCTTGAAATACATGCATAGATTTTGTTGCTCCATCAATCAATCATGTCGTGTGGCCGGCTTGCTTGTCGCATCCGGTGCCGGGTATTTTTGTATGTGTCTATTCCGTATATGTAGTAGTTGTTGATGAAATCACTCGCTCTTCTGCTCTTGCTCGCGCTGCTTTCGGCGCCGAATCAGTTCGCCAAGAGGGATATCGTCTTCACTGTCCTCCTCCACTCCAAAGTCCTTGAGCGTCTCGCCATCAGTGTTGCGCCACTGCGGCACTGGCCCGTCAAATAGTTCATAGTCCGACTCGTTATCCGTGTTCTCATAATCATACCGCTTCAACTCATCCGCGTCGCTGTCCACCTCGCCCAGAATCCTCCCGCTCTCCGGCCCTGCCGGCGCCGCCCAGCGCCTGCGATCCATTGTTTGGCGTTCGCGGAACACGCGCTTCTGCTCTTCCACCGAGCTCCAGCGCAGAATCGCCGCATCGTGCGTCTCGCCACCGGCGCCCAGATCCTGCGCTGGCCACTGCCCCTCGTGCGTCTTGCGCGCCGGGTCGGGTGGCGGCCACATGCCGATTTTTTGGTTGAAGCCGTTCTCAGGGTACTCCCAGCCAAGGCCGCGGCCGCGCCGGCCCAGCTTTGGCGTAGGCATCAGCGGGAAGAACCAGAGCGCGGGGTTGTAGCAGCTCATGCCCTCCGCCAGGTTCGTGAAAAAGTCAATATCGTAGGGGAACTCGACGTGCTGCACGCGCACCTTGTCGCCATCAGACGTCGGCCACCACGTCGGGCCCTTGGATAGCACGGCGGCGTGGCGGTCGCGCTGCCAGCCCTCAATCATGGTCTCGTTGAGCAGCCACGAGCGCACGTTGGTTGCGAGGATAATGGCCAGGGCGAGCTCCGTCAGCACATTCGTGGCGGCAATAGCCACGAGGCCGCCGAGGGCGAACACCGATGGGCCCAGATACGCCGGCTGGTCGCGCAGGGCCCAGACGGCCGTCAGACGCAGCCAGACGAGGCGAAAGAGCACGCACAGACCGACATTGGCAGCAAGCAGGAAGCGAATAAAGTGCGGATACGTGCACAGCGAGACGCAGTTGCCCGTCCACGGACAGTGGTGATCCATGCGGGGAATGCAGCGGCGGCAGAGCTTGCAGTGGTGTGCGCGGGGCGGCTTGGGCGCGTTGCATTTGCGGCACCAGCGCGTGCCGGGCGGGGCGGGGATGGCGGACCAGTCGATTTGCTTTTCGCCCGAGAGCTCCGAGGGCGACAGGCCAAAGTCAAAGCGACCCGGGTCTGTGGTGCATGTGCGGAAGTAGGTGAACAGGATGAGCCCCGAGAAGGCGTAGACGTAGCGGTGTTCAAATTCAGTTAGTGGGCCGGGACTGAGATAGTCATCAGAGTCGGGGTCGGCTGAGAGATTGAAAAAGTACAGAGGGGCCAGCGTTAGAAAGAGAATAAGCAGATAGACAAACGGAACGACGAAGCGTTGGATGTTGGGGGCATCCAAAAGGCCAGCCATGGCGGAATGACCGGGATTGAAGCGTAGCTGATGGATGGATAGGGGAAGCAGGTAAATGAGCGAAAACAAGGACCGGCAATTTACATCGGGGGCCGGGATGGAGAATGACAGAGATTGAAAATACCGGCGATGATGCCGTGTAGATTTAATTAGGGGGTGGGTTTCGGGAATCTGCAGCCTTGATCTTTAGCCTTGCGACAAGCTTTCGGGAACATTGGGAAGGGACACAAAAAGGCCTAAAAAGGAAACAAGCTCAGCTCTCTTTGCTCCTTCCTAAGTTTTGGTTCCTTCTTTTGCCTGTGCCTTCATCGGCCCCGCCAGCTTCATACAGTTATGAAAGGTACACAGCTATGACTATGAACAGGTATACATACAGCCATGAACTTTTAAAAGGTCATGTTCTTTTTCAAAGAACTAGAAGTTTCCATATTTCCTCATCTCCTTTTTTGAGAGCTGCTTGATAAAGCATGAAACGACAATCGCTTAAAACTGGAGTTAGCCAAGTCCAAGTGTCCACTCTAATAAGATGCTGACGACGATCGCTATCCCCATCAACTATCAGCAGAGTTTGAAGGACTCTCGTTGTTTTTCAAGCATTCCTCCTTTAGGGTTTCTCCTATTTGTCCCTTTTTCTTGCTTCTTGGTTATGTAATCTGGAGTGTACAAGTACAGAGTACAGTTATGTATCAAGGAAATAGCAACTTCCAGCGCTCCTTCTTGCTCCCTCCCTGTCAGTTGTCTATAGGCCTTTCCTCACTAGGTCCTAGGCCTGCGCCACACAGTGCATCCTTTGTTTTGCTGATCTTGTACATAACATAATAACATACCAGTACATGATTACATATGGTAGTATGCACTTTCAATTCTAACCTGTTTGCACACGCAGCCATCACTTGCACTCATCTCCAAACTCCTCAAACTCTTTTCACTCTCAAAGCCCATATCCATTCCCATGCATTCCGATAGCTCAATGAATTCTCCCTTACCAGCTTAATTTTCCTATATTGTTTTTGACGCCTAAGCCTGGCTCTTGTCTATGGTCTCGCAATGGCTTGGCTTGGCACCCGTTTGGCCTTTGTGTCGCTATGGTTCGTTTCTCAATTGTCCCTTTTTAGCGATCCTCAGACTTACTCTAAATCAATCAAGTGGCCTCTCGTCATATTTCTGGGCATCAAGTACTCTAACAAAGTACACCGTCATAGGTGCGTTGATGACAATTCTGCCTGCATATATCCAGAGTTTGTAACTAACCCATCCCTGGATAGATGACCCTGAAACAACATGTCTGTTGGTTCTAGTAGCAGCAGCAGCTTTCACTCGCGTGGCAAGCAACATTCCGGCTCTTAGCGGCCGTTTCCGTAAGTTTACGACATTATGAAATGAGTCACGTGCTCCCGGAACTCCGGGCTCACTAACACCGACCAGACGACTATTCATCTCTCACAACGGACGCTTCTACCTCAAAACGAGCCGGCATTCCCCGGAAGCCCAGTGTCCATTTTAGCCATGTCCTTGTTGCTTGTCTTATCTTACGGGTATCAACATTCCACCGAGTCAACAAATTGCCGCAATGCTCCTCTCCTGGAGTCGAGGCCCTGTTTTGCCTCATGATCGGCCTATATGAGTGGTTGAACAACAGTGCTATTGCCGCCAGCGCTAATGAAGGCCCTGAGGATCCATGGGCTTCTGTCTGGGATGACATCACTGCCTATCTCCAGGGTGCTCGTTTCGCCACGTTGTTCACTATGCTAGCCGTGACCTTTAGCGCCTATATTGCCATGTCCCACACTGTCGCTTCGACCTATTTTTGCTCTGCAGTAACCGACAACGCATCATATGTCGCCTTTGCGCAGTATGTAGGTGTCGTGCTAGACGTTGTCATCACTATCCTTATTTGGCGTGTTCTTTGGTGGATAAACGCTGCCAAGCCTCGCCTTTCCGCCATTTCCAACATTCTCTTTTTGACGGCTGTGGGATCTGCGGTTGTCATGTTGCCGTCCAGGTACTCTGATACCGCATCGCCATATCTCATCTCGCCCGGCGCAGTTCTCAAAGATGGCTTTCTTCTTGCCCTTTGGTTTGTCTCTTTCAGTCATATCCTGTGTGAGGTTTCTTTAGTGACTAGCCCTCTCTTGGTTATTGCCTCAGTTGGTGTTACGGCGTCCATTCACAATATCATGAAGCTTGGCACATGGATACAAATCTCAGCATGGGCCAGTATTGGCCCTCTATTCCTGACTCTGTTGGTCTTGTTTATCCAGACTGCTTCGACAGATTATACAACACTCGGTATCCGCAGTCGCTTCCTCATCTATGTCTTCCTTTCTGTCTCCATGGTTATCTGCATCATTGTTTCGTTTTTTGAAACAAACCCCTTTTATGGACACCCTGTCAAAAGACTCATTTATGACCGACGTGTCGAGAATGATCGCTGGCGTATTCATGCATACGAGAGTAAGTCTTTTCGTGTTGCCGCGTCTGAGTACAGGGCTAGATACAACCGGGAACCACCTCCGGGCTTCGACTCATGGTTTACCTGGGCTATCGACCATAATTCGCCCATAATCGACATTTACGATCAAATCATGGATGATCTTGAGCCATTTTGGCACTTGGCACCGGAACAGCTGCGCAAAAGAACGGCAGAGCTTGACGGCGATCCGGATGTCGCCATCATCACAATCGAGAACGGCGGCGTTGGTGTTAAGATGCCAGAAGAAACCAACTCTCCTGAACTCCAGGAGCTGGTTTCAATTCTTTCTGAGATCGCAGATCTTCTTCCATCTATTTCGTTTGCTGTCAATCTGGTTGATAACCCCCGGATCCTACCAGTAGGTTCAGAGAATGTGTCACTTAAAAAGACATCGTACATCCCCAAATCCAAGGCTTTCAAGGATACAAAAACCAAGAAGATGCCCAATGAAGAAGTTGTCAAGTCACAAGAGGTGACACCGCCCATCAACAGACGCGACGATGACAGCCATGTCTTCCACATTCCCGATGAGTGGATGCAAATCCATGCTGGTCTGTTCCGCAAGATGTTTGCCGACGCTTGCCCGATTGATTCACCTCTCCACAACCGCAATACCAAATACACGCCGTCCGACCATTGCCACACTTGCGAACTGTCATTGCTGCAGAAATGGGGGCAGTTTCCCGACCACTGGAGCAACATTATGGACACTTGTGAACAGCCCGATCTGGTACACATGCACGCCTTCTTCTCTTACCCTCCGACCTCACATCGAGTGTATCCCAAACTCATGCCATTATTTGGCAAGACCAAGACTGGACCATTTGCCGATATTCTAATTCCCTTTGAGGTTGGACCGCCGTCGGACTATGACTCTAAACGTGATTTTGAGGCGCGCGAGTCATTACTGTTTTGGCGTGGCCACTTTACCGAGACGGCCATCCACCAGCCTAGCGACATTTCACCACTGGGTAACGAAGCCACGGCGCACGAACAGGCTTTCCACGGCGACCTGCAGCACCGCATGGTGCACATGATCAACAATGCTTCGCGGCTTGATCGCGTGACACTTGTGCTTCCTACGGCGCAAAATAAGCGGCACTTTGTCTACAAAACTATGGCTACACAGGAGCTCAACAAGGCCCTTCCCTTTGATGTTGCCTTCCAGACTGATCCGCCGCTTTGCACAGAGGAGAAGACGGACTGCTCACGCGCCTTTGCTGAGTTCCAGACTCGCCCGAGTTCGTCGCCCATGGACAACCGTTATGTGTTTCTACCAGACGACCCGATGGGTCCTGCGCGCGAGACCATGGCGGTGTTATACTCCAGCAGCGTGCCGTTTATCAGCACCATTTTCCGGCAGTGGTGGACAGAGCGCGTGCACGCGTGGGTGCACTTTGTGCCCATTGACCCGCGATTGCAGGCGCTGCACAGCACGCTGGCATATTTTACGGGTCTGGCGATCCCGCCGCGCGAGCACTATCAGAGCGAGACCAAGGGCGACCCGGCGTTGATTGGCCGTAGAGTGGCCATGGACGGCGCTATGGAGGATGCCAAGTGGATCGCAACGCAGGGCAAGTCGTGGGCGAAACGGGCGTTGCGGCGCGAGGACAAGGCAGTATATCTGTTGCGACTGTTGTTGGAATGGGCGCGTTTGGTGAGCGATGACCGTGATCAGCTGTAATGTTAGTGGGCCAAGGATAATATCTGTCTATCTTTTTTGCTATGTTTGCGGGTTGTTTTTTGTGTTTTCATTTTTCTCTGTAAATATGTTTGATAGAATTTGTGACCATAGGGCTTTTACAATGCAACCTACTTCATCCGTTTTTAAACACATGTAACCCCTCTTCTCGTTTTGCCAGTCACATCTATGCATATGCGCATATGTGAGCTTTATGAAAGCGCAGCATCCAGTTGGAGTTGGAACCTTGGCTCGGTGATACTTTTAGGGCTGGAATTTCTATTCGCAGACGGCAGCACGTATCAACATCGGTCGATCGGTTAAATTCTGTATGATACGAGTGGTGCTGGACAAGCTGGGATGTATGCGGGTAAAGGGATGGATGTGACTGGAAGTGAAATATATGCATAGGAAATCAAGGCATATTTCATGGGGGTAACGACAGCGGGAATACGGTACACAAGGGAAGACCGGCGCTTACTGCAGAGCAAAGTCTGAGATATCATATACGAGATGGTTATAATAGTATCATGAATAGGACGTGTATTGTACATTTGAGATATCTCAGTGTCACCAGTCATAATCACTGACACCCTGAAATGACGAGTTGAACGTGCTAACTTGCTGCTTCTTAGTTAATATCGTGTTTCAGAAATCATAAGAGAAAAAAGAAATCAATCGCCAACGTCTTACTTTGCAGGCTGTAACACACAAGTACTTGTACTCAACGTCCATATCAACAGTGAGGCATGCAGCGGACAGCGATATTGGGAATCCAGCATCGAAATCTCCAACAAATTAGAAACATATCACTTGATTTTTTCCCCCGTTGCTGTACAACATCAAAAGCACAAGTTGTCTGGAACTCTCAACATGTATCGTTTGCCCACCCTTTGTACGACACAAGAGGCACGCTAATCTTCTTCCAATCTGGCAACATCTTTGGATGTATCAGTGAGGCTGGAACCCCATCGCTAATAATGAAAATACCGCTTCTTTGGCAAACATTTACTTTTTGACATGCTCTATTTATGTACCATTCGACAGTCATCAGTCATAAGACGTTGATGTCCGATAAAAGTCGTCACTGTGGTACAAAAAGTCAGAATTGAGATTAGGGTTAGTTCGGGCTTGGTTGCACTTGGCAAGGGTTAAGGCAATAATGTTGAAGAATATAAAGACAAGATCAAAAAGCATTGCGACTTGAAGACAGGGACGACCAAATGAAACTTAACCACTGGCCCTGAAACATAAAACAGGAAGCTATGTCGCTAGTATTTGTCGGAAATACTTAGAAACATGAAGCGGAAACCCCAAACACACGTATGAACAGAAAATATCAACTCCTCTCTTAGGTAATAGTCAGGTAAGACTCAGCGCCGCAGGTTCCAACTCCTCACTGGCACGATAACTGCTAGTATGACTAGCAGCCAGGCAAAGTCGACGGCGAGTGAAGGAGTTATGCAAGTATGTATGTACGTAGATGCATATGCATCTCGCCGATGTCGTGATACAATAGCTCTACAACAAGGAACATATGCGGTCTAGAAGTTGCGCGTTGGCGTGCCTTGTAGCACTCGTGTATGTGATCCCTTGAGCTTCACAAAGATGAATTTGTACATGTCTTTTGTATCTCCTTTCTGCATACCGTGTCAAAAATAAAGGTGTTGGGAAAATAACCCCATGTCTACCAGGCTCGAAAAAAAGACGTGGTAGAGCGATGGGGACGCACAGCGCCCAATAAAGATTGCTGACAGGTCATAACGAGATATGCCCAGTGAGCAGGAATATATAATGGTCATGCTGTATCTTCTTCGCCAATGGTACATGACTGTGCCATTTACAACACGCCATATTGTTTTACGCTATGCTGTATCTGGCAGCTTCAAAAGTACATAAGTCCGCATAGTTAAGTACGTACATACAAGTAGATATCGTATGTACTTAGATGTGGCTTGCGTAGCAGTACTGTGTGGAAACGAGAAAAGAGAGGCCAGGGAAGATCAAGGTGATATGAGGGCGAAGTAGAAGTAGAGGAACTACAAAGTTGATTTTTGGCAGTTGATTGCAAGGAGGCCAGGAGGGAAAGGGCGGAATAGGATGAGATATGCAAACGGGGGGCCAAAAGGGCAAAGAAGTAAAATGGTGGAGGAAGTGTAAAGTTCAAATGAGTTGGTAGCTACGAGTTAGTGGAGAAACCTAGCAATTTCATAACGGATATCTTAATCAGAATCACAGGCAGATGGATATACCTAAGACAGCAATATATAAGACCGCCGTCCATGCGCTTCGAACTATGTTCTCAGAGGGCTGATAAATACTGATTATACCATCATCCTTTGTACATACAATCGGGACAGACACATGGATACATACATGATATGGTAGGCGTACCGATATATGGGTATCTCAATATATGTACATATCATACATATTTATGTACACTTTTATACAACGACTGGATGCCAGGCTGCAATGATAAGAAACATACGTATGCAATGATTGTATTGGTCATATGCAATATACATATATTGTCAGTCACGTGCAGACACCGGCTATATCCTCAGTAACAACAGTAAGTTCCTACGCTCCAAGTGATGTACAAGTATGTACATTAAAAGTGAGTTTTTGGCACTCTGACGAAGTCAGTAGTGTCAAAAAATCTCAGAAACCTATCCGCTAACATTCAGATTGTGTCTATCATGGTTGTCGAGACAACCGCCATCCTAACCTGAATCCTGGGAAACTCTTTATTTTGTGAAAAACCTGCAGGTTTATCTTCTTTTTCCGCCTACTCTGCAACTCCGAGATTCCCTCTGTATCTCTCTCGCTTTTGTACTTTTACCCTTTGTCTTTCATTCCACTTGTACGCAATCAGTTGCACTACAATTAGTCACACTGCCTGTATAGCAACAAGACTCTAAAGCGTTCGCGTTATTCTTCCCCCATTCCTTTCTGTTCTTACTTTCTTCTGAATGCAAAGTATTCCGAAGTTCTTTCTAATCTGTATGGCCACAGTATAGCCCCCCTTTGGGGTTGGCTGTTGTGGCTCATTATACATACATACTTTCCACATTGGTACGCTTTACACATCTTTGCTGGATGTCACTGTCTCCCTTATTCCACGTTGATCCCTGAGTAGCTTGATATGATGCCTCCCCGATATCCCGAAACACACCAGAAACCTTGTTTTGGCCTGATTTGTCATTGGTCAAGGGTCTCACGTCAAATGCACAATCAATGTTGAACCACGATCCAGATATCTTCATAGTAGGTATTGTTGCGTATGTACATACATACATACATACATACATACATAGTACAAGTATATATGTATGTACATATGGTACTTGCTCTTAGTTTGCACATCCTTCGCCCGTTTGCAAAAACTTGACTAACATATTGTAAACAGTATGTATAGGGGTCCACTACCTGTAGTACTACCTTGCGTTTTGGGTCCACAAGCAAAGGCTGTTCTTGTTTCGACTCATGATTCCATGTTCTTTTAGGTATGTACATACACACTTTTCAAGACAAACAATTTTGTTCTCTGCCAATTCATGACTACAAGTACTAGAACTCAAAACGACACCGAGCTATGTTTCTTCGGGATTTCGCTCCACTTGCTGTATCGGTGAATAGATCGCAACGTTGTCTTGGTAGGTAAATACACATGTACAAGTACATATGTACTATGTATGGTATATACTTTTCTGGCCGCGAGCGTGATAACATGGGTCTAATATAGACAAGGTACTTGTTGAAACAACTTGTACTTGTATGTATGTATGTATTCAATGCCCGGTTCTCCCATGTCACCTATGAGGCCCGACGGCTTAAGTGGGAAACACATCCAGAAGCGTCAAAGCCCGATACGTCCACTGGTGGGACATAGTACAAGCACTGGCATACGTACAGCAGTTTTTCCCAAGTTGTGTTTTCCCCCGCCCAGCGAGGGAGGAATGGAGGGGGTTTGTTTGTTGTGTAAAAGCAAGCACGGAGCGGTTCCTGCTCCGTGCCTCGCCCCCCTCACTTCTAGAACACCGGTGTAAGAAACTTGCATTTAGAGGGTACAAGTATGTAGATTTCGTACAAGTATGGTTGAACGAGGGTTGCAAGTTTTGGTTGGACTTGTATACGTACATACATATTTCAGAACAGAAAGCAGAAAGTGCTTGCGAAATCATGGAGGGGTTTGGGTTTCCTGCCACATGCAAGTCTCGTTCTCCAGAGTAGAGTTGTCGGTTAGTCAGTTGGTTTAGGCGGGACAGCCGCGGAGATGGGAGATTATAGCTAGATGTCAATCGATTTTTTATGTGCCGCGTCGGTCAGCGCGGGGAGGAGAGACAAACCCCGGAGCAGGACGGTTTTAATTGACTGTCGTGAATTTGAATCTGCGTTTTTTTCCTGCCTCGGGGGGGGTTTTTTTTTTTTTCTTAAATAGGCTCCACATTCGAGTTGTTGAATAATTCCACGAACGACCATGTACTATTATGTACATGTATTGTACAAGATGTACTTCAATGTACATAGTGTCAGGGTTGAGCAAAGGAACGACTTGATAAGGGTTAGGGTAGACTAAATTGGGGCCGAAAGCCCTGCTTCCCCCTATGGGCGATTCTCAATAGAACGCTTTACCTATGTACATACGGTCGACCCTCTTACCCTTGCACATAGTACATATGTATGCCTTTTTCATCATGTGCCCTGGTCCCTGTATCGATCTGGGATTGGAATATAAAGCTTTTTTGCCGACTTTTATTTTGACGTTGAACGGTTTTATTACTAAGTCAACAAGTTTTACATATCTCATGAATCATAACAACCAAAAACATATCAAGCTCTGTGTTAACCCAGGAAGCAGCTACATATGTACAAGTAAGTACATATCTACTTGTACTACCACATACGTATATGTACATACAATGTGACAAAACTCCAATGCTAGAGTATTTCTGGTTAAATGCAACCTGAGGCAGTCAATCTTGTTTGAATGTGAGAAAAGTCTTTTTAAAGTGATATTCATTCCTATGTACTGGTATGTTCTCCTTTCGGTCTGTATTTTTCTGATAACTTGCCCATTACAGCTTATGCAACTGCAGCCCCTCATCCATCCTTAATCAAGTTGGCCTGTATGGTGTACGTATGTATACGTATGTATGTCTATGTATGTATTGTGCAGCAGGCTTTTGCGTTTGCCGTTTCTCAGAAAGTTCTTTTCTTCATTGCTTGTCTTGTGTACAACGAACGGGCTCAAAGTGGACTAGCAGCTACATATGTACTCCTACTTGTATGTATAATCAAGAGCAATGCCTTGAGGAGCGGATGTTAAAACGGAGTACATGTGAAATAGAAAATGGAGAAGCCAAGGAGAAAATTGTGATGTGTACGTCCAAGGATATGTAGTATACATACGTATGTATGTATACTACATATGTACTTGTATCTGATTTCCCCCAATCCTGTTTGTCTCAACTTATTTCCTCATTTCGGTAGACATTCTTTATTTGGGGGCGGTGGCTAGACTTAGTCATGTATGTATGTATGTACATACATACATATCTGTCATTTCTTTTATACTAACCTCTGCTCAACGGTCCTCTCTTCATCATCTATCTTACTATTCACGCATTCCCTCACCCATACTGAGTACGTACCTTTGCTTCTCCATGGTAAGCAAGGCAACAAAATGAAAACAGAAAACTGAATCTTTCGGCCTTGCAACGTTTTGCATTTTGCGCATGTGCGCGGGTTCAACCAGAGAACAGAGAAGGACAAGGACATATTTCGTAAATAATATTAGTCTATTACGGCTGCCTTGCCAATTTCGCGATGGACGAGTTTTAGGCTGGTGACGCTTTGGAAATACGGCGCTTACTTGATGGAACCTGAGCGTGAGTTATAAGAACATTAGTTGTTTGCCTTGCTTATTGGAGGTAAGCTTGGGTACTTATGCAATATGTATATCTTCACTGTTATCTTTAGGGGCCCTGTAAGCCACACCCACATATATTTGTACATACGGAAACGTATTCATACAGGTATCTCATTTCATTGATTGCCATCTACGTAAGTACGGTAGTACGATGTATTAACAAACAAGTACATGTATGTATATATGTATGTACATACTTGTATGCTGTATACCTTGTTGCTCTTCACTCGCTTTTGCTCGCACCACCTTTTTACTTTTCTAGTCCGAGGAGCAAGACTATAGTCAGTAAACAAAATATATCAATTCTTCTTATTCTCTTCACTTTCTTGATTCCATCACCATGTCACAGTGACGCTCTCCTGTTCCTTCTATCTTCAGACTGGCAGACCTATGGTAGGTAGCGACCCAATAAGGTACAAAGTTGCTCGCCCAGCCAAAGGTGGAAAATCCGACTACAACTACAATTACATACATTATGTAGATCCTGGCCCCAGCTCATCCTTCTATTCACAAAGGGCTTGGCTTGTCGAGTTCTCATTTGTCTTTGACCCTTGAGCATAATGTGTGCGCCGGCTTGCATCTTCCGTGATATGGACTATGTAGAACTATTCCTCTTCTGGAACCGGAACCTTGCTTACCGTTTCCGCTGCCTTTTATTTTGCGTCTCAGAATTTAGGGGGGTTTTTTTTTTCTTCATTTTTCTCCCTCATCCTCGGAATTTTGAGGCCTCAGCGTAGGCCAAGATATCAAATGCCATCATGTAATTGGGCAATAAGTATGCTATGAATATGTGTTCCATTTGCTTTTCCCTGGATGATATAGTTCTATTGGGCGACGTTGCTGTGCTTAAAACCTGATAGGAGACTAATCTACGCTATATGATGTCGACAGAGGAGTACAGGACATCGAAAAGTAACGCCTGGTTTACTAGTGCTTGAAGAAATTTGATTTGCACAAACAGACATTGTGTATAAGAGGACATCGCATGTTGAATTGGCCTACAAACTCAAAGCCTCAAACACGTGTCAAAGGCTTGAACAATAACAATGTGGCCAGATATGGAAGGTTTTGATATGTATGTACTATGTATGTACGGGCAAGTTGATGGGCGAATGTGCAAGGTACCAACGATTTTGAGACTTGGTTCGTCGGGCTTGAGGACGAACCTGCACACATTAAGTAGCTGTATACATGTTTAAATACCAGTATGTACTTTACTTATTTTTGTTCGTTTGTATACATACAAAGGGGGAAAAGGGATTGACATTGTGACGTCTTTCGAAGTTCTTCCTCGATTTTATTTAATTTATGTATTAACAAGTACGTATGTACTTGTATGTACAATACAAGTATGTGTATGCACTACATAAAATGCATACAAGCACAAGTACTTGTATGTACTATATTTATGTACTCATGACACAATTCTACGCAATCCTGGTCATTAGCGTTATTTATTCTTGTAAGGCTTAGAGATGAGAGACTCTTATTTCCCCTCTTTTACTGCAGTCTAGAGTGTTTTGCATACATACATACATATATATGTAGTATATGGAAAAGTATGCGGACAAACAGTATTAATTTAAATACATACATAGTAAGTCAAGATGAAATTTAACCCTAGATGTTGGTCACAAAGGAAGCAGGCTAAACTGGTACACAATGGTTGATCGACAACTCGAGCGGTAAACTTTGACAATGCTAGGTACTTTGTAAATGTATGTATGGTATGTACGTACATGTATAGTATGTACATAATAGAACAAAGCAAGTGCCCTGGTGCCTGCAATAATATGTATATATGCATGTACATATGGTAGTCTATTTTCTTCAAATCTTGTGTGCGTTGACTGACTTGACTCCTGCCCTTTTTTGTGAAGTTGTTGCCGTCCCATTTTCGACCTTGCTAGAGACTTGAAAGAGCAAGTTGCATATGTACGTATGTACATGTGCATGTATGTATGTAGTAAGTTGAGCACTTGCCGTAACAGAAACGGGCAAACAGCCGAACTTTTATCTTTTCGTCGGATTTTTCAAGTTGCAATTGCTCAAAAAAAGACATTGAGTCAGCTCCACAATACTCATCCACTTTGTGGTCTAATTTTTCTTCACCTCAATTGTCTTACTCGAGCTTGAATCTCCAGACAGGAGAATTTTTCCTCTCTCTTTCTTATTTGGGCCTCTACATACTAAACGCTTATCCAGACCAGGATCCAATTAACGGTTAGCTCCGTTCGTCTATTATTTTTTTTCTTCTCTTTTTCTATCAGGATTAAAAGCTTACATACAGAAAAAGAAACGCTGACCCAACTTCAATATCGTATCGATTAATTCAACTTTTTAATACAAGAAAAAATCTCGACGGCCTTTGCCAAACAAATCTCACATATTCCCCATCTACCATAGAAAACCACAATTCTCACCAGCTTCGTCTCGCTCTTTACCACACACACCACCTCTTCTTTCTACTGCTTCCTCCATCTCCATCGATACTTTTGGCTACTTGCTCAGCTTGTAACTGAGCACAAGCTCAGGAATCGGAGCCTTGTCATTACCACTTAATTCCCGCGGTTCCTTGCTGTGCCGCCGCGCTTCCTGGAAGCGGCAAAGGGCGGACGCCGCCGCCGTTTTTTTTTTTTTTTTTTTTTTTTCC